>JAVSBS010001162.1:7822-33649 GCA_033124195.1 Coracias cyanogaster | reverse complement strand
AACTTACTAGACGGTCCTGAAAAGAAGAATTGTACGAAGGAAGAATGACTCCCACACCATATTGTCCCAGGACTGGCTAAATAAATGTACTGCATTTTCCAGTCACATCTTTTCAGTAAAATTCTCACATGTATAAATTCAAAATTTACCTTTAAAAATACCATTCAATATTAATATCTGGATCGCTTGGTAATGAGTACCTTTGCAGTAAGTTGTGCTTGTGTGATTGTACACACAAAGTGACAATTTTTGCAGAAAGAGGCCAAGTTTGGATTTCATTTGCAAGGCAGAGGGGCAATTGTTTCAAGGACAAATCTGTGGCTTGTGTTGAGGTTAACCTGAAAAACTTCCTTGTTCAGTGTGCAGGACTTTTCCGTTCCAGTATTACTCTTACCATTACAAAATCTTCCCTTATATAAGTCTTACTGACGTCAGTGGAGCTTTTCCACTTGTATTTGCCTTATCAGATTTCCAATCCTTAAAGCTATTTTAAAAGACATTTTTCACTATGCTCTCTATGGTACCCAGCTAACGATGGGAAAAGAGCGGGGATGGATTGTGTCTCTGGGATTCTCACACCAATTGTCTGTGGTCTCCAGGGGTTGTATGTCAGAAGGATTTTGCTGGAACACCTCCTGCCTTGTCTGTATCTGTCCCTCTGTGTCCCAGTTCCCTTCATCACAACAGCAGATTATGTGTAGTGATACCACCAAGAGAATCAGGGAAGGGTTAAAGCCTTGGTCCCTAAAAGCAGATTTCTAGGTCATTTCCATTTCACAATTTCCAGAGCAACAGCTCAGGCTTGCACTCAACTTTGCTGCAACTTTCCCTGCTGAATCTCTACATATCTGTGTTCCTGTTCAGCATTTCTTGTCTAACTGTACAGCAAAAATGTAAATGCTCCACTCAGATTGCCACCAGAACGTGGCTGTGGTCTTGACCACAGGATCCTTGTGTTCATGGCAAACTGATTGTTACCAGCGCTTCACAGGCGCAGGTCTTGTGCTTCTTGTTCTTCTCTTTCCTTCCTGCGTTTTAATGCTTGATGATACGTCTTCTAGAAATACAAAAGCATAAAGAAAAAAATCACATTTCAGGAAGATCTGTTGGGTTTTTTGCCGAAGTAGCACAGCCGATTTGAATGGTAAAGAATTTACTCAGATTAAATGTCCAGGTGCATGTCATTGCTCACTACACGTAATTTACTAATGAGTGGATCCAGACAAACAGACTGAGGATCCAGCATGCCCTCTGGCTGCCTATAAAAACCAGGAAAGATAATGAAGCGGTGTGAATCAGGGCCTTTCTGTAGCAGTGAGGCATGAAAAAACTGGGACACACCAACTTGTGCTGTTAGGTACCAAATATTATCTCAGCAGTTCTGTAACCAACCACGGGGGGAGATGGGTTCCGCAAGCCTTATTAAATTAGCACACTTGGTTCTTTAATATTTTTCGTGTCTCAAGTTTCAGTTTTCTGGATGTCAAGGGAAGCTTCCGTTGTGAAATTTGTATATGTTTGGGTTTTGATGGTGCAAAGGTAAGCGTGACTCTCAGAAAAGCAGGGCTACTGACCTTTCTTTAATTACAAGCAAATGCAGGGGGTTGATGGATATTGCCATACTGTTGGTCTCTTCTGTTGAGTGAACGTTGCTGAATGGCCTTCTCAAAAACAGTGGTGTCTTTGTGCTGCAGGCTGCAGTTCACTAGGAACACACCTGATTACACCAAGCTCTCTTAAGGCAGAGCCCTGCACAGTGTCAAAGGAAGATGTTTTATTGTAAGCGTAGGGAAGAGCAGATGCATAGAAGAAAGGTCAAAGAAGAAGAGAACCAATTGACCTGCTGAAGCAGAGCATCTTTGGGGATTTTTAGCAGAAAACCTCTTTGTCTTCCAACCACTGTGATGGTACAACCAGAGAGAATTGCTGCGACCTGACAGATACGATACCTTTTTGTATAAAGTCCTTCCAGGCAGTTCAGAGGCAGTAGTTCTTCTTCAGCCATGGACAGTCATTACAGCTGGTTCCTGGTCTGTGATTCAGGGCTTCGGCCTGCAAATGCTTGGTTTCCCATTTGTATTTGCATTTGTGTGGCTCTGGCTTCCTGAAGCACAGTCCTCAGAGATGAAGGCTTATAAAATTGACAGAGGGAGTGATGGAGAAGAGCAGACACATACACACTGCACAAGAGAGCTGCCTGCCCGGCTGTTGGGACAGCCCCACAGCGCCGCGCTGGCTGGGGACACTTGTGTCGGTTGTGTTACACTGGGCTGTTTCAGCGGGACAAAACAGCCCAGGCATAGTGTCACGCTGGCTTGGCTAGACTGCTGCAGCTCTTGCTCTCTAGCCATCTCAGGAGATGTTTGCTTACACATCTCTGAAGTGTTGAGTGGTCAGCAGCAGAGGTGTGTCCCCAGTCACTTGTCTGTGCCCAGCAGGGAGATGCCTCCAAGGGAGGGACTGGCATTAGCGTTTGATTTGAGATCCACTGAGTGCTTCTGAAATGAGTTTCCCCGTGATCCCCACTTCGCTGCACATTTGTGTCACAGAGCAGTCATGGAGGATGTGAACTGGCTTCCTCTGGGATGGTCCTAAGCTGGTGGATGTGTTTCAGGACTGCACCTAGCACGGGACAGCAACCTACTGCCACTAGACTGCAGCTAGTTTGAAGCAAAGCACGTACAGAATGGCAATGCACAGCGTGGATGTCAGGTCCTCAGCACCAATTGTTCCTCTCTGTGTATGCGTTCCTCCTGTTCTGCACTACTTGATGTAGTAGATGTGGATGCGGTGAGAGGTGCCTCCAGTCCCATCCCAGTACATTGACCCTTCTTCCCCTCCCCTGGGCTGCACCATTCAGACTGGTTTTGATACGTATGTAAGACTTTGGGAAATCAGGTTTGCTTGGATAAGACTCTCCCTCTGCTTGCAGTGATTTCTGTAGGTCAATACTTTGCTGAGTAGGGACTGGTGGGTCAGATAGGGCAGCGCAAAACCTAAACCTCTTGTACGGTTGCAAAGCCACAAGGGGTGAAAGGGGCAAAGGGTGAATTTCTTTCTTTCTGCCCTTGTTTTATGGTGTCTGATCACATCTCATGATAGTCCCCTTCCCCTTACTTGCACTCATGTAATTACCAAACATTGCTCTTTTGGGCTGCCTCTGGAGACTGACACTGTTGAAGCATGTAGCTGAACTCTCCTGTTGTCCCTCTGGGGGAAAGATAGGAAGAAACACTGAAATTAAACATAGGTGGGGTAGCAATGATAATTATGTTGGATCATAACTTCCACTGATCTAATTAATGCCACCTAAGTTGTGGCTTGTGCAACTGCCTTGATTTATTGGTTCTATCCCCAGTTTGCAGCATGACGTTTTTGCAGAAGGCCCGTGGCTCTGATACACAGAGCGATAGAAGCCGTATTTCATGAACGTCATGCGGGGTAGTTACAGTAAGTGTAACAGTCTGAAAGGTGTAGTTACAACATGTGTAACAGTCTGAAAGGTGCCTGTTCCATGATGCTCTTTAGAGGCACCGTAAATTGGTGATCCAGATAGGATTAATGATGTAAGCTCTACAGCCCAATTATTTTGTTTCCAGCCAAAATCCCTTCATGCTGCTCTTAAGTTTTCCTGTCGGATCTAGTGTAAGAAGCTCTAGGTTTTCTCAGGATTAAGTGACAGTAAAAGATGACTCTCACCTAACTCGCAGTTTATGTATTTGTTTTATTACTCAGGATATGTCTGGATTTTACAGCTGAGTATGTTAGGAATTCAGTTACAAGTTGAAACCGCTTTATAATGCGTGGCTATAAAGATCAAAGGTTGCAAAACCAACATTGGAGAGCCAGGTCCTGCTCTTCCAAGGCTCATCAATCATGACTTAGTTCTGGCCCATCTCACATAATTTTCCGCCGTGTGCTGTCCTTCAGACAAATGTTTACCCATAGCAGTAGAGCAGAGACTCCCACAACTCTTACACTAAGTATTGCCATCGGTTCCCGACAGTTCTCTTTTTCTGATTACCTGGTATCTCTTTTTCCTCCTCAGTTTTTTTTCTTTATCTTACAGTTGATAATTAGAGGTATGTGGCTTCTGCTAGTGGCACAGTGGGAGTTCTCCCTTCTTCCAGGTGGACAAAAATCAAGATCAATATAAGATTAAGATAAAGATCTTTCTTGCTTCCCCCTAGGTGTCTGCTGCCGACATTTGTACTTGCTGAAGTTCTGCAACACCCTGGCAGGCCGTGAAGCAGAAAGAAGGCAAGAGAAACCAAAATAAAGGATTTATCCAGCGAGTCTGACCATACACTCCTATCAGATGAAGGAAGAGTCAAGGTGAACCAGACTCTTTTTGCACTGCTGCCATCGCTCTGCTCTACGGCACTGGGCAAGTCACTTTAGTTTTGGTTTCCCATCTTTGTTTCTCTCTCAGTTGTCAGCCCTTCAAGAAAGGAACAATCTTTTGCATAATGGGGTGCTCACAGCACAGTCTTAGGAGGCTTCTTGGTGCCACCAGAGTAGAAAAAGTTGTCTTTGTGCAATTCATCATCCCAACTTCACCTGGGAAAACTGGAACACCTATTACGAGTTTTCTTATGAAAGATTCCTTGGTGGGAGATATAAGAACAACTGGTAGGCGCTGGGATCACTGGTAATTCTGGTTTTATATTTATTCTTAAATGAATTTTTCCCCAAGATATTAATTCTCTCAACAACTGAAAAAAAAAAAAAGCCTTGAAATTTATTGTGCAATTGCAAACAAATTATTTCATTTGAAACAAAATATTTCATTTATTAGTTTTTGAAACTTTTAAATCTCTTTTATTTCAAAAAATAAAGTGATTTAAAAGTAAAGGAGCTTTTTTAGTGGAGGATCCAGGCTTTTCTCCAGAAGTACCTACATGAAATATTTAAATAAAAATGAGCATCTGTGTGTTAGATTTAGCATCAAAATGTAACAGCTGTTAACTTTAGGTTTGAGTTTTGCCTACTTTGGTGACAGAGTTTGATAAAATCAGCAGCATAAAATGCATTTTAGTCTTTTTGAGACCCAAAACTTTTGCATACTTCTGTTCCCAAATGAACTTCTTGTGGAACTCCAAGGAGTAGATTGAGTTTATAGTCAATCGTGATTGAAGTTTACAGGGTTAGAAATGAGAATCAGTCTGAACGGCTGTTCAAATAACTCATCTGTTTCTTCTCTGAAATGTCTATTTCTGTAGATCCAGCTTTGGTTATGTCACCCCGCGCTGCTTGTAGGGATTGCTAGAAAAAATAATGACGAATATAATCTGCTTGTTACTGTGGCTGTCGCTGTCATGGCTGGAAGGTCAGATGTGTATGTGACAGTGAAAATCCAGATTTTCAGAGATGATTGGTGAGGCTAGATGCTTGTTTTTTTCACTGTCTTGTCTTTGGTCTTTGGGTACTTGAAAGAAGCTCAAGGTGTTGAGCTTTCATTTTTTAAGGTACCTGGGAAAAGAGTCACAGGCAGAGCTGTTTCCTGTTCTACTTTGTGCCTTTGGGGTTGCGAGAAAGTTGCATCAAAAGGGAAACCAGCAAAAAACGAAACAGGGAAGCACAGTTGCATTATCATTCTGAAAAAGCATTTTTATGCAAATGCATGTAACAGTTAAAATAAAGCTCATGTTATGTTGCCTTTGACTTTTGTAACTGTTTTGGGGTGTGACAGGATTTAAACTTTTCATGGCATGCCAAAAATATTTCTTAACATAAAGTTACTTTGACTAGCTAATGTAATTATGTCCATTACTCGCAGGGGTTCCACTTTGTCCTGTACTTTATCTTATTCATGTATTTACTGCTAGCGAGAGCTGGGGCTGGTGTTGATACCAGCACTCAGATGTTTCTTGCTGCTGCTGGTCACCCCTAAAGAGTCTACTGGAGGTTTCGTGGAGGAGGAGGAGGAGAAGCATCTGGCTCGCTTGAGGACTGGGAATGACAGGAGCTCCCAGGGTGGGGTAGAACTGGGGGTAGAGGCAGGATTTGGGCTGGCTTGAGTGGGGAGCAGTTTGTGCTGGTCCTCAGGTGTGATGTTATGGTGAGGTTTGGAATTGGTGCTGGGGATAAGCTTATGTTTGGCAGCAGTGGGCCCCTCTGCCTGGATTTTCACCTGACTCCAGCTGGGATTTAGGGTAGAATTTGGCTGTTTGGCTGATTTCATTGAGGATTAGGTTGTATAGCACTGGGTGGGATTTTTAAAGACACTCAGCTAAACATCCTTTAACTTGCAAGAGGGCCAAGTTATTTCTCCTCATTGGTCCCCATAACTTCTGAGGGAGCTGTTTTTATATCCTCTCAAGGCAGAGCCCAGATGTCCGAGATCCTGTGAGCACAGGACCACATGCTCCTGGGGGTATGGGCACATACGGAGACCTAGAGCCTGAAGTTGATTTAATCTGTACCTGCCTCTGTAACTATGCCTGGCTTCCTCTGACCCAAATTACCTAACTCAGTCGGTATTTCCTTCCTCATATTCCTTCCCTTACATCTACGCATCTCACCTGCTATAGTTTAACTGGCTGCAGCGGGGGAGTTGGGGAAACCGTGTGCTAGTGCTGTGCCCACCTCTGCCCTTCTCCCCGCCTGGCTTAGACACTGTGTAAATGGAATTTTTAACATCAAAAGTTTCAATTACAGCAGGAAATGTCAGGCCGACAGAGTGCGACTGTTCCAGGTTTCCCATAAGGAATACTCCCACCCCTACTATTTACCCATATGGAAAAAACAACCTCCGATGGTATTTTTTTAAGTTCTCAGGTAAACGGAGCTGAATGGTATCATCACATACACGGCAGACTTTCTGCAGGAGATGAAAAAGTGTAAATCATAGTGCACGGCCCACAGCCTTTACAGTGCCTTTTTCATGAAAGAAAATCCCGGGATACAGGCTAAGTGGGATGGGGGCTGTTTGAGAGGCAGCTTAACCTCTAGCAAGTTAGCAGGCTGGGGAAGGAGGAACAGGGTGGAAACGTTGGTCTCAGAGCAGGAGATCTTATGGAAAGCAGCACACAGAGTGGCACGTCCACATAGTGCTGGAGAAGGTGGGTTACAGGAGAGCCTTACTGGGGTGCTTTCTAGGAGATGCGAGTTGTCAGTGCAGTGACAGCTGTGCAACTTCAACAGGAGTCTGTCTGTGTCTCCTTGGTACTGTCTTTGAGGTAGCTGAAACAGGAATAAGGTTTCATCTTCTCTTCTACAGGCTGAATGAATCTAATTGTCTCAGCCTCTCCTTGGTCATCATGAGCTCCAGCTCCTGATCATCTTGGCTGCTCTTTCCTCGATTCATCCAGAAAATGTATCCCCAACATATCTTTCAGGGCACTAGGCAGTGTCAAGCTCAGCTTTCATTGGAAGAAGTGTAAGACTTTTAGCACGGCCTCAGACATCTCCAGTGGTCTTAGGTCTTGCTGCATAGCACAGGGCCACTGCTGAAAAGGATAATACAGCCACTTAATTCACTACCACTCCTGCAGGGACTCCATCATTTGCCTCAAGCAGGAACAGGTCATGCTTTTAATGACAATGTTCAACCTGTGGGATCCTTGGACATACTGGTTCCTGAAATCACAGCTGGGGCTTCCAGAAGAGCCTGGAGCCTGGTCAAATTAAATCAGAAAACGTGGCAAGGAATTTGGCCCTTAAATCACCTGGCTCTTCAGGATAATTCAGTGTATCCCTAAATCAGGCTCAGTCAGCATATTGTCCAGCAGAAGAGTTGTTGCTGTTGAGTTTTCAGAAGCGCATAAGCTCTCCAGCCTGCTCAGCAAACTGCTTCCTAATGGGAAATGTCTGCCTTCGCGGGTGCTGTATGTACAGATTGGCACTTATTTACAGGCAGGGAGTTTTGTGTGAGGTCAGTTGGTAACACCACCTGACACGTCAGTTGTGTTTCTCTGCAGAACGGCACAATACAGAATGTCCTGCAGATCTGGTGGTATGGTGCTGCTGGTTGGGGCAAGTGGGAAGACAACAATTCAGTGTAATAGATAACGATGAGGTTTTGAAATATGTTTTTGTTCCATAGGAAGATGAAAGCACAGCCTCTTGAAATGTTTCGTGAAGTCAAAGGGAAGGAGAACTTTTTACAGCTATGAGCTTGCTGGTTAGGGAACGCACTTAGGGAAAGGGAGCTGCGCATTGAACTTGCTGCCCTCTGTCACACACAGCAGGAGTTTTTACCTGCGTCCAGTGTGTGAGCCAGGAAGGTAGCCCTAGAAGAAGGCTCTGTCCAGAGGTGGACTCAGAGCCATTTGGAATGGGTTGCATTCACAGTGTTACTGGGGGAAATGGAAAGGGAACAGAGATCCACCCATGGCTTCATCCATGGGCCCTATCCTCAGCAACGTAGCTCAGCTCTGGCTTACATGGCTGTCACGGTCGGGGTGCAAGCGTCCGACCTACCTCCCAAAGGGAAAGGGGATTGAGGGCAGAGTGAGATACTTCCCCCCAAGCTCGTAGGCGACTATGGAGACTGAAGAGTATTTAACTAATTTATTACCAGATATATTCACATAAACCCACATAAAACTGGGAGGACTCTCTAATAGACAGAAGAGCAGGATGAAGGACATCAGATAGGGTGGGAGATGGCATCCTCTGAAATCTTTCTCTCTAAATACAAGCTTAATAGACATCACAGATCTTTTTATTAATTTTTTTTTAGAAGCTTATTAGCGATGGAAAAAACTGTGGCACTATTTCCCATGATGTAAATCTGTATAGATTTAAATTGATGGGAGAACTGTGCAACTTGTGTAAACAGGCATAGCTCTGTGAAGTCACCAGAGTCACGCCAAATTATATCAGCTGAGGTTATAACCCATCGTTTTTAATGGTATCATTCTTCCATATAAGAAAAGGCAAGGAAACGAGCATCTGAGGGGGAAAATAGAGACAAAAACATGGCACGGGGTTTACAAAACCTTGTCCATCACTTTTCTCAGCCTCTGCACGGAAAACATCTGCACGTTACAAAACGCTTTGATGTCTGCCGTACAAACGCCGGGCTCTCCTGTCCGCTGAATGGTCCATTCACGGGGCATGGCTGCTCTGAAGTCAGCTGCCCTCGCTGGGAAGAGGCAAGCCGAGTATTGCTCTGAGCAGCTGAACATACACCACCTGCTGCTTCCACTGAGTTCATTCCGCTTGTCTGCAAACTTAAAATATTGAAAGGGTCGCAATTATTGTTCCTTTGGAGATATTAAAGTTTAGAAGCTGCCTCTAATGACTGACGTGTAGTAGTAGAGCGTGATCTTTCCATGGAAAGTTGATGGCTACTACAAGATAAACCTGGTGTGGGTAAAATAAATAACGTCTTTCTCTTAGGAGCTAATGCGTGATGTTTGGTTAACCAGTGGTGCCAAATCCAATGGGAATATAGCAGTAATTATACCAGGGAAGCATGTAGCTGTCTAAGTTCAGAAATCTGCTGGGTGAAACACCAACCGGTAACTCAGGAGACCAGCAGAGATGTCTGCAGAGGTCCCTGTTGGGGCTTTATGCCTACATGTAAGAACTTGGCTAACCAGTTCTGCTTCAAGGCTTTGTGCTAGAGCAGCACACATGGCAGTCGTCATGTTCTTGTTGCTTATTAGAGGTGTAGGAACAGCAGCAGGTTCCCTGTCCTAGGGTCAGTCATAAAAGGCAGCTCAGAACAAGGCAAAATAGGTGGGCAAGGAGCCAAGGATGCACTCAGGGCCAGCTGTGTGTGTAAAACAACTGTGCTTTTAATTCATTGTAGCAGCTCAGCATCTGACCACTCACTTGGGGTGGGATTCCTCTGGCTGTGTGAGCTCATCCAGAGCTAAATGGTCTTTGCAGTTGTTGGGCAGCGATACTGATCTTGTCCTAAGGGAAGCATCTGCTGTAGGCCAGGTGATTTACTTCCCAGAAGCACCTACTCACTCCATTAACTCTGATGGGAGGTGTATGTGGCTGAGCAGAGGTAGATACCAACAGTGTTGGGAGTTAGGTGAGAAAAAACCCATCCTTTGCTGCGAGGCAGGTGGTGAGCAGGCTGCTCCTAGGGGAAGACAGCAGGTCAGTGAGTGAAGGGTCAGTCAGACAAAGCTGCCTGAAGCCCCGCTGACCTCGCTCCCCCCTAGCCCAGTAAGTAACAGAACTGTGCATTTGGAGAACTGGCCCTGAAATACTCTGTTAGCTTTCACCAGCTACCAGGCTAGTGTCCAGGTGTGACATTGTTTCTAGGTTGTTTGGAGACAATTATGTGGGAAAAGACACAGCCAGCCTCTTGGTATGGCTGAAAGTGGTCAGCATCGGACAATTTGTGAAAAACCTTGTTTGCTGATTGCTGCCAAACCCCCGCTCTCCAGTGGAGCCCAATTTAGCAATGACATCAGCGGCAACGCGCATTAAATGTCGTTAAAGCAATAGAGCACTATGGATGGACTTGTCCCAGAGAGAGACTATTCCCTTTTGATCTGCTCTGCAGATCCTTTGCCCTCGATGTGTGGGTCTGTACACCTCCCTTCTTCCACACGCTGACATCAGTGGAAACTCTGGGTTTAGACAGGTGCAAAGTACGCGGTACTTAGATGCATCGCAGCGATAAGGGCTCTCAGCTGCTAATCGTGGAGGAAAATTCCCCATCCTGCTCCTACTCCGCTGTTTAATTTTGTGCTACCTAGCAGAAGAGGATGATTCTGTGATGTATCCTCTTCTGAGATCACGGCGTTTTCTGTATGGTGAGACTCGCCATACCAATATGAGTCATTTAAAGAGTTCAATTAGTAATTTATGAAACAAATTAGCAAGATATTAAAGGCCTAGTGGAATGACGTGCTTCTGAAGTGATCTGGTGTAGGACTTGTGATGCAAACTATTGTATCAGATAAACTAATAATAAAGCAAACTGGTTCATTCACAAGGAAATAGCATTCTGAGGTTACCATCCTCTGCTATAAATACAGCCCTGTAGCAGGGCTAGCACTGCACCATGCCAGGGAGCGAAGGCCAAGGGGTTTTTTTATAGGAATGGCAGTAGCTTGTAGGCTGCAATTAGAGATGTATGAGGCAGGGTCACTATTTTTGCGTAACTGTGAAATCCTGCAGAACTCTTAAGGCTGCATCTGGACTGCAGTTGAGTCAGAGAATCCCAGTGCAAGTCACTAGCATTAAATTCCAGATTTTGGGAGCCGGGTGCACTTAACAGACAAAGGAATGCGGACATTGCCCAGCAGATACACCCACTGCTCTTTGCAAACCCTCCAGCTCACACTGAGAGCCCTCCCCAACCTGAGTTTGGAGAGAGGCAACAGAAATACAGGAGGAGAGGAGAGAAGGTCAGTAGATGCCCTGATATATTTGACCCAAGCTTTCTTTCGTTCAGGTTGCCGGACTTAGACATGGATGCAGCCTATGTGCACTTCACTCCTAGACAGTCCTCCAAAAAGTCCTCCTGAGCTCAGCTCTTCCTCAGTGCAATATTGAGCCTTTGAGCACAAGCAGCAGCCAGGCTAGCAGCCAGAAAATGTGGACAGAAAGCAGGTAAGTCACAGGGTTGGGCACACTTGAACTGTTTTGAATCCCACTCATTACACAGTGATGTAGAAATAGCCTTGGATTATATTTTAAAACTATTTAGCCCTGACCCACATCCCAGTGAAGTCAATGAGATGTTTGCCAGTGACATAAATGGGCTCTGGAACAGGCCTGCAATGTTACTGGTGCCTTCAAATACTTCCTTCACCTGTAGGATGAAAGTCCTTCTCCTGAGTCAATGGGCCTCCTTACTTCTTCCTCCCCTCTCAGTTTCCATGGGCCCCTAGCATGGGAAACTCAGCCTTATTCATCTTTGTATTTCCATGTCTCTGAATCAGGCAGGTTCTGGGTATGTTCCACATAGAAGCCTGTTATCTTTTCAAATGGCAAAAAAAGAGGGGATTTTTCCATAGTCACATAGTTTTTCCACAGAAATGTATTCATGAGAGTTAAACTTGCCCAAACTATGTTAATGTATGTGGTTGGCTTCTCTGCCAATTTTCATTGTGAATAAGACGCAAAATAAAAGGGCTCTTGTGTCTCCCTTTCCTCCTCCCTGAATCCCTCCCATAATTTTGAGTTCATAAGCCCATTTTGTATGCGAATCAGATCAGGGGAGGAAAGGCAGGGGGATTGCTTTTTCTTTTAAACCGTGCCTTTGCTTTCAGCTACTGACAGACACATGAAGGTTATGACTGAGCCAAGAAGAGGTTAATACAATAGGGTTGGATCTTCCAGTTCATATAAACTGGAATAACTCCACTTGTCCTGAGCGAACCTGCTGATTTACCCCAAAACAGGAGCCTTAGCTCATTAGTGACTCTGATCATCGCTGCGTTCTTACTCTGAGGCATTTTCATCCGACAAGAGAAACGGTGTCTCTTTTCACCGCAGATGGTAGGATCTCAGCTTGGCAGTCTCCCTCCAGAGCATGCACCATGGGTTACCACCGCACACACAGAACGCTGGTTGAGTTTAGGCAGCTCTGTTAGCCAGATGGCTATGAAACATTCATAATACAAGCTGTAGCTATTATGAGCCATTTCTCTTTGGTGCATGTCTGGACAAGCTGCTGTTATTAAGTTTCAGTGTGTTTCTGTTAATGTTACCTACCTATTTTCATTCCTGTATGCTGTCACACGGAGCTGGTTGGCGTGGTCTTGGGAACTGGGCTTCAACGCTCCTCCCTGTGAAAGTTGCCAGCTCATTTATTTGTTTCTTTCCAGTGGTTCAAGCTGGTGCGTTATTCAGAAACTTCTGAAAGAGTGGGGTTGGGTAAACCTCTGATTCAGTTTGTTTGAAAGCACCCTTGAAGTCCTCCTCTGCATCTTGCCCTCCTGTGGCTCTGAAATAGGCTTGACGAGGCTAATTTGGAGCCCATTTCTGAGAAATCGTCAGTGCTTCTGTTGGAAATGTCCTCAACCTGAAGGTCTTTCCTTGCAGAACCATGATACTTCTGGTTTGGGCCTTGACTCTCCCTGGTCTTTGCTTCTCAGTCTTAGAAGGGCAGAAGTGCAGGAGGAGAGGGGGCAAACATGACCCAAGTTGTGAGGTGAAGGTCAGGTGGCAAGAAGATCACTTGTATTTTATCCTTATCCCAGCACTACTCTGCAGGGGCAGTGGTTGCCGGTCCAAATTATGTTCTCCTGATGGCTGCTCAGTTTTGCAAAGCCCATTGACTTTGCCAAATGATGGCAAGGACATGGGAGTCTCAAGGGAGCTCTGAGTGCTCGCTGCTTTTTATTCTGCTGGGGGTGTCTCCCTGTGTAGCAACAGAAAGAGCTGTGGTACAGGAGCTGCTCTAGGCTGTTGGCCGGTGGTATAATCCGTCTGGGATGGGTTGCATTAGATGGGGTGGTTTGACCGGTAGCTGCAGGCTCTCCTCAGCCCACCTTTGGGCCGTAGAAAAGCTGCTGATGCTGCTGCAGCTGCTCGGGAGCCTGCACACAGCCAACAACATAGACTGTGAGCTGTTGTCTCTACAGATGGAGTGCCTGGGCCAAAAGGGCAGTGAGAGCAGTGTGCTAAGGGGTTACATGAAACTGGAGATACTTGGGATCTAAGTGTCAGTGCTGACAAGACATTTTGGTTTTGGAGGTAATGTGTACTGTATAAAATGGACTAAGGAAGCTCTTTGTAGAACATCCTTTCAACAAATCAGTTCAGTTGGTGTGTCGGTTTATAGCGTTTCTCATATGAACCGCCTGCATACCGAGAGCTGTTTCTGCTTTATGACAGTAGTCATGTTAGCATCAAAAAAAGTGTGATCTTGAGATTGATCTTTAGAAATCCTGAGATTTTACTACACGGAGCTGGGTGAAAGTTGCCCTCTGCTTTTTGCATCAGAAGAACTCAGGTCCTTGCATTCACAGAGGATTAAAAACTGACTTTAAATCAGAGATGAGGTTCTTAGGGCTGAAAATTATTTTAGTGTCACTTATATATAGTACTACTCCCTATAAAATGGTAGGAGTTGGCCATTCTGGAGAAACTGGGGACACCTGGTATTTGACGAAATTATTCACAATACAAGGAGAAACTTTTGCTCATGTGCAGCTGAATACGTAGCAGATCAATCTAAATTACTCTTTGCAAATGTTTTGTTGCAGTGGTGGATGCAAGGCCCTTATGGGATGGATGCTTCAAAAATAAGAGGGCACCCACAAGCTCTTTGGCTGGAGTAGCCTCCTGCAGCATCCCCAGAATCCATCTGTGACTTGACCACATGAGCCAAGGTGCATTGCCCAAAGGGCAAGATTTCCTCTTGGCAGATCTTGGTGGCTCTCCTTTCAGCTGCTGCTTTTTGGAAAGGAAAAGAGAGTAGTGAAGGCATGGTAGTTGTTCTGTAATGGATAGCCTGAGAAATTTCCATCACAGTTGCAGTCAGCTTAGGTGGACCCATGTTCTTTCCCAGCCTGTGAAGAGAAACAAAATGTCTGGCAGGCCACGAGATTATTTCAGAAACTCCCTGCTCTCCTTTCAAGGACGTGTTTATTGCCATGGTACTGGACTACCCAGTCCTGCAGACTTTCTTGCCTTGGCTCTAATCTCCAGTGTTCCTGTCCTTTCCTGGGACGGGGCCGTCTTTCACACCTGAGGTGTTTATACCAAGGTCAGCCAGGTGTTCACCCAAAGGTACTAGTGTCTCGGACTCCAGTGCAGACCCTGAGCTGTGCCCAGGAGAATGGCCATGGAGACCTGCTCACTCACCCAGCTCCAGGTGTTCAGGAACTATGGCAAGGCTTCAGGTAGTGTGTTTATGGTAACATTTTCCAGCAGCAAAGGGAGCAGGGCTTTCTTTGCAGTTGTGTGTAAATTGTTGTGGAAATGGAGAGTAATGATGTTCTTGTTTCCAGAATTGTCATGAATGCTTGATTTTGAGGCCAACCATTCAGCTCCTGTTATCTCTAGGAATCAAGATGTTTATCTCTCTAAATGATTGCAGTGTGTCTCAGGTATTTGAAGGTGGTGCTTCCTATTTGTGGGAAAAGGAAAAAAAAAATTAAAAGAATCAATCTTTGTTTCCTAAACTATTAAAAGCTTATTAGCCCCAGGGAGATCTTTTTATCTACAAGGAATAAAGCAGACATGTCCAGATCCTCAGCCAGTATAAATCAGTTGAATGCTCTTGGCCCATTATTTTTTCTCATGCAGTTTCTCTTGAGTGAGATTTTTTAGGCTATGTTTCAGCATCTCCTCGTCTTCATGTGTCCAGTTTGAAGCTCAGCAGAACAACCACTAGCCTTGGCTCTTGGAGAGTTTGCACTGGATGCCACCCTGGTCTCCAGTGCCTACAGAGTCAGTGGAGTGAGGTTGGGAGCCTTTTGTCAAGTAGCCAAGCAAGACAATTGCTTTGAAGGGTCAGTGGAGAAATGTGAGCTCAAAAGGTGGAGGAGAAGGTGGTGGAGCTGAGTTCCAGTGACCCCAGATACTGGCAGCGTGCATATTTGTGCCTCAGTTCACTGCAAGACTGATGCAGTTCTATCTGATGTTTAGGCAGAACTTCACCCTAGGCAGCGGGTGCCCTGGGGGGCTGCTGAAGGTTTAGGCTTCCCTGCTTCTCAGATGAATTAACCGGTGCTCTAGCAAAGTGCAGTATGTGTCCAGAAAATCTGGTTGCCACGTGAAACTGGCAATGTTTTCCTCTCCCAAGAAAACCTGCAACTTCCTCTTGCAGCTGCTTAGATTGACTAAGGAACATGGAGTTGAAAATTATAACGTTCGTAGAGACACAGAGACTCCTCTGCCAGGATTCACATCACGAAGAGGATTAAGAGCAGTAAAGGAGGCTGGCTCCCACTGTTTTGAGGTCCCAAGGGGACAGCTATGCCAGCCAGGAGCAGTGGTGGCACCAGGTGAGGACGTGAGGATGGAGCCATAAGTGCAGGGTCCTGGCAGCCCTCCCCTGGTGCCTGATTCAGCCCAAATCCCCTTGGAAGCTCCCAGCCCCATGGAGTCCCCGGATCTCCCCTGAGCCCTTAAAGCCAGGGGAAACCCTTGGGTATCCACAGGTGATTTCTTTGGGTGTGGGGGCATCAAGTCAAAGCAGGTTGGCCCTTCTGGCTGAGAAGGTCAGGTTACTGCAGTTCTCCCCCCACACGTTTTCCTTTTTTATTTTAAGGGTGTGGTGTATTTTGTAAGTTTTGTGTTTATCAAAAAGTTGATTGTGTAAATAAAATTGCGGCCTTGTGTGCCAAATAGCTGGGTTGTGATTTCCTGGAGGAGAGCCAGGGCGGTGTGTGGGAGCATGCCAGTGTTAATATGTTCACTTTGCGAAGAAATACGGCATGTGTGAAGCAGCGAGGGAGGACTTTGCTCCTCCAGCCGTGGCACTGGTTAACCCTTCCCTGGCACCGTCCTCTCCATGCCTCTGCCGGGCTTCCCCCAACAGTGGGTCACAAACAATTTGTGCATTTACCAGCAGAAGGGGTGAGGCTCTCGTGGGCTTATCTGGAGCCTGGCCAAATCGACTTCACAAGGCTCGGGATCCCTCCACAATTCCCCTCCCATGGTGGGAGCCCAGTACGTCCTTCAAGCCAGCGTGTGAAGGCTCCAAACCTCAACGGCCAGGTCAGGCACATGCCTGGGGATGCCAGGGCAGGGTGAAGGGCCTTGGGCTAAATGAGAATAAACTCCCAGACTGTAATGACTTTATTCCCTCTTTACTGCTAAGTGCTATCCAAAGTTGATCCTGTTTTTATCCTGCAGAGGCAGCCAAAGGTTTTCTCCAGTGGCTGCTGGAATAGCGGCTGAATCATTGACTAGTTTGAGAGTATTTTCTGCACGGGATGGTGCTGTAGAGGGGAAGCCTCATGTCGCTGAAGGGCACAGAGTGATGCTCTGGTTGCTTCTTTTGTTACCTTTTCCCTACAAATCACGCAGTCTCCAAGCAGCTCCTATCTCCTTCCACTCATCCTTAGGTCATTACATTCTGGAAGTATTTAAAACAAATGAATGTAGAAAATGTAACCTCTCACTTTCCTCCAGAAAGGAAATAATGAGTCTGCTACTTCTGCAGACAAAGCAAAAGTCCCAAGGATGCATGAAAGGGCTTCATTTTGCCAAGCAGCGGGGAGTAGCGTTAGCTGTGTTACAGTGGCAAGGGGGTGGGGAGCCTGCGTGCGCGGGGAATTCTTGCGACTCAGACAAAAATAGCGACTTCCATTATTTACCTACCTAAGCCGGAAACCTGCTTGCATTTCAGGCATTTATTGTAATTCCTCACATAGCTGGGGATGATAAGCCCCGCTAACTAGTCATTGCATGCTGACTGAAAATGATAGTTAATGTACACTGTGAACCCAAACAACTTTCTTCTTTAACCCTTTCAAACTTGCTAGGTTTGGGTTGGGTTTTTTTCAGGCGCTATTGCTGCCAATCAGCCTTGCCTTAACCCTCTGTCTTGGTAAAATTCAGTTTTGTGGAACTCTTTGATCACAGTCTGATCGATATGGGAGACTTCTCAGAGCAGTTCACACATCTAAGATACAATGACAGTTATGGCTTAAATTTCAAAAGGAATCAAAGAAAGCCATTTGGCCACCTTCCGCTGAATGTCACTGAAATTTGGATGCGTAACTCCTATGTGTGCCTTGAGTAGGCTGGGTACTGTGGTTTGAGCCTATCAATGATCCTGAGCTGTAGCTCATTGCAGTTGGTGGAATTCTTTTCTTTATGCACTGTTTTGTATTATTTAGGCCCAAATGCTGAGGAGGCAAAAGGGCTTTGCTCCCAGGGGAGCAGATGGGCCAGGAAGCACCAAGTGAAGGGTTAGAGTGCAGGCAAGGAGAGCTTACCTTTGCCATCTGTGCTCGTGCATGTATCCACATCTTCCTGCAGCCATCCCGTCTCACTGCAGCCCTCGTGGCTTTGGGGTGCGCAGGAGTGCGCTTGGCTGTCCCGGGCGCCCCGTCCCACACGGGAGGTCCTCTCGGCAGCGTGTGCTGCCCGGGCTGGTGTGCCCGTGGGCTCTGTATGGCACACTGAACTCTAGACCTGAGGTCACCACGGAAATGCCTGATGGAAACATTTACGGATTTCAACTCGTGGGGGAATAGAGAGAAAGAGTTTGCAGTTGGGCTCCTGCCCAAAGCTGTTTGTGCTGGGATGGGGCATCACATGACTCCCAGCAGGCTACTGTTGTGGGGATTTGGCAATGTCAAAGGTACAAGTTGCATGTTGATGTTTGGTACCAATGTTATATAAATGGTACTTGCGCAAGCCTAGCAGCTGATTTTACAAGACGTGGGGAAAGATGAATCTTTTTCCAAGGGCAGGATTTAGCCCTAACTGCAATATCTTCCCAGCAATGATACAATAACAATACTTAGGAGGCATGTAGTTCTTAACATCATCAAAGCAATGTACAAGCAGCAACTAATTAATCCTCACAACACCCCTGTGAGGCAAGTATTGCTATCCCCATTTCACAGATGGGGATGATGTGACTTTGGAAGGTCAAGTGACTTGTCCAGAGCTGAGCAGTCTGCAATGGAGCTCATTAGCTCCTGGCTCACAGCCACTGCTCAATGTACTTGCCCAGCCTATTACTTTGTTTTATTATGCAAATCCCTGTGGAAATTAGAAGCCCAAAGCAACCCACAGATCTAAACACGATGCCTTAGATCTAAATGCTGGATCCATTTTGTTTTAAATCGGTTCTGGAGGCCTTCCAGTAATTTCACTGGATTTTGGGTGAGAGTGGAAAAAACTAGAGTGACTGTCATGCCTGGAAGTCTCCAAGAAGAATGGAGGTCATGAAGACGTGTGTTCATGGCTGCCCAGCTTTACCGTTGTTTGCACAGGCTCTTCTGGGGCCACAAATAGTTCCAAGCTAGACAAGGTGTCACTGAGATCAGCAAAATGACGAGGTTCAGCCTCAATTCCTGCAGGTGTATTGCAAGCAGTGAATGGAGATCTGTCTGCCTAGTCCCTGGAAGACTCTTTGGCCACAAGCTGACTGAAGAGACAACCCAGGAAAGCCAGCTAGCTGCAGTGGACTGGGGTCTAATTCAGGCAGAAGGGGTTCTGTTCAGTATTGGCAAGCTTTGCTCAAAAGCTGATGTTGCCCATGCAAACTGGTATTATTTTGATGATTCAGAAAATAAGCCAAGCCCTGTTTGGCTTGCACAACGGCAGCTCTTCTGGAAATTGCCAGGGATTTTGCGTGTGCAAGGGAAGGAAAAGATACTGCCATGTAACATTGGATCAGGACTGCTTCTTGGCTCCATGCTACATGGACTGACAAGTGCACTGCTAGATTTCACGAGGGTGTCATCATGCCACTGAAAGTTATTTACACTAAGTCACCCTCCAGGAACTGGGTCACAGCTTTTTCTTTCATGAGACTTGGCAGCAATCTCAAGGTTTACTAGGAGCTGAGGAGAGGATCCCTATGTGCAACGCCAAAACCAACTTAGATGTAAGGGGAACTGGGCCCGCTGCCACTGATCGGTGCGTGGCTCCAGAGGTGATGAGATGGGACTTCAGTGCTTTGCAGCTCCAGCGGCTGCTGCCGGTTGCCTTTTGCACTCTGAACAGGTGTAAATGACTACCCAGAGGGAAAGCGCGGCGGAATCAGGGCCAGATCTTCAGCGAGTGTCAATCAGTGCCTCGGCTTCAATGGGGCTGCATCAATTTGCCTTAGGAAAGGGTGTAATGTGGGAAACAGAGATAAGGGAACTCATGTTCTAGCACCCTATATCCTATATAATTGCTTAAGTAAGAGCACTGCCCAAAACGGGTTTGCCAGATGCTGGGGTGGTGCAGAATCAATCCCATGTTTTATGGGCAGGTTTGTACACCTAAATGGAGGAAGCCTCTGGCCAGGATGGACTCAGCTCCTGCTCTCTTCAGCAGCGCAGCTTGGGTACCAGCTGTGGGGAAGGACACGGTTGTACAGAGCTCAGCACAGAGCCCATGTAGGAGGCCTTACATTCTGGTTGCTGGGCTGTGCTTTGGCCATGCCTCCATATCTCCTCTGCTCCTGTGACCCACAGTAGCTGGAGTGAAGCCAGCGCAGGTCTGTGGGCTGGAGCAACAATCATACCTTTGTTTTTCTGGGCAGATGAATAGATAGATAACAGCGAGTTAATGGATGGCAGCCCCTTCCCCCCCCAAATGTCAGTCCTATCACTCACCTCCTCCCCCAGCAAAACGAGGCCTCAGGGACAGAGAAAGAGCGCAGAGATTAAAACTAACCCGTTGCTTTGGAACTCCTCAGCGAAAGGGGCTGATAAGAGAGGGCCGAGATGAGGAATCAGATTTCAGGGGTAACAAATGAATAACCAGAAAACGGAAGGATGCCGAAAGGGTTATCAGAAGAGAGCAAGATGGTGAGCACGTCCCAACAGCTTCTCTTCTGAAAAAAAAGAAAAAAAAAAAGAAGAGGAGAGGTGTTTCTCCTGTAGCAGTTACAGACACAAAGAGTTGTTCAGACCACTTTGCACCCACCAAGACCCTGGAAAGACAAAATAGCGTCGCAGCACTCTCGTGGAGGTTTGTAAGCTGTTGGTCAAGTCCTGTTTCTGTGCTGGCAGATTCCCAGGAGCTGTGAGCCCCACTGTTTCGTGCTCTCGCTGGGAAGCGATCAGCACTGGAAAAACTCGGGGCGTAGACAAGGCTCATGCAGCAGGCTCTGGCTCAGGCTGGGTAATATGGTTTCAATTTAGGAGCTCTCCTCTCAAAAGCCTCCATAAAAGCAGCCTGAAGCCCATGTTCTTACAACGCAGAAGCGTTGGGAAGACTGTCCCCGCTTCTGGAGAGGAGGAAGATTGAGCAGCAAAGGCTTCACAAAAGTGCAGCAGAAGTAAAGTTCACACCTCTGCAGATGGCTCAAAAAAGTTGTCGGAGGCACTGTGTGATCTCAGTAGTGTATTTCCCCTGGGCCTTTCATATATTCTTTGCACAGGACAGATTATCAAGAGTCAGCAGTACAGTGGGAGAGAGGCATCAGGGATTATTTCCTCTTTTTGGGATGCTGAGGAAGGGGAACCCACCCGCTGTCTTTCACCCCAGCGGAGATTGCAGGGGGTTGTTTAACTTGGAGGAGGAAGGCAGGCAGCTATGGCAAGGTTGTGAGGTTACTCCAGCGAGCACACAGGTAGCAAGTTTCTGCCTGTTATCAGGGGGATCTATGAAAGAGGCTGAAAGCAGGCATGGAGGATCCTGGGACCTTGTCCCTCCTGCCTGGCATGGGGTGACCTGGGCTGGTTTTCATTCTGTCTTTAAAAATAAAGGTAAGCCTCAGGAAAGGGAGGAGGAGAGATCTGCCTTGGAGAATTTGTTTTCCCATTCCCAGCAGCTGAGCCTGTGTACTTACTCACTTGGGCACGTAGTAGTTAATACAATTTTCTTGATAATAATAGTTTAAGGGCTCTGAAAAGCCAGCAGGTGGGACCCAGATAAACCAGTCGTGAAGGTAAGCATTGACAACTCCTCAGATGACCCCAGCCATCTCCAGAAAGGCTGCAGCAGCCTCGGCTGTGGGGTTGGAAACCAATCTCCAGCTGCTTTTGGGGCCAGAGAGTTCCCTTGAGGCAGCACCAGAGCAACATCATCGGCATCAGTGGGTGTCCTGAGTGCTGACTAGGCCATGATTACGGTGTTTTCCTTCATTTGAAATTCTGGATTTGGAGCCTGCATCGGTCTCCTGGTTTTGCACCTTCAATGTTGCTGTTTTCAGGTGTCTCTGGGCAGACCCAAGGCTAGCTGGTGCCGTTGCAAGGATGGGCGGCTTAAAAGCCCTACTGGGTACCATGACACTTGGGGAAGAGTTGGAATACTAGGCAATTTTCCCGGCGGCTACTTTAAGAACCATTTTTAGGGCTATCTTACATGAAAAATAGCCTTGATACAATTTTTCTGTTAGGAAATAATTCTGTATGATTTTTATTACCACTGGTTATAGCAGAACAAGGCCTCATGTGAATGCAGTTATTTTGGTGACAGAACGACTTATACCATACAACTTTTCTTTCTGTCAAGCGCTGTAGCGCTTTCACTATTCTAGTGCACCCGAAGATGCGCTACCTTTCTATGTAAATGACATGCTAATGGCAGAGACTTCATTGCAGCACAGTGAGGGTGAGCAGGAAGGTAATTATAGTCTTGCTTTTTATTGTTCTTATGTAATGCGACTGTGGATGTTTTCCACCGCAGCTGTGGCTCCCAGCCCGCCCAGTCTCGCTTTGCACTGCTGCGTGGATTTTGGATCCCAGGGATTCAGGGAGACATGGCAAGATACCACAGAATGGCTCATTTCCCCTGCACCATCACTGTGGAGGTGCAGAGGCAGACCTGTGCTTGCAGATTTTGTCTGTGCGTGAAGCCAGGGGTACCATCCAGTTTTCTTTTCATAGCCAGTTTTCTAGCACCAAGGGCCCGAGCCCAAAGCTGGATTCGTAAAGCAGCAGATTTTTTAGGGTACTTGAAACCTGAACCTGGATTTCACCCCAGATCTTGTAAGCAGTGTTTGCACTTATGATCTGCACTATACGATCAGAAATCACACAATAACTTTCAGCTGTCCTGTGCAAGCATCTTCCCTTCGCAGAATACAGCCACCGTGAGTCTGACACTTCTCTGGAAGAGCTGGGCTGTAGGTCAGTGTGGTTTTGTTGGGCTTGATGGGTTTGCTGGCTCTGTGGCAGTGCTGGCTGAGCCTTGCGGGTGGGCTCTGCCCTGTGGAGACCTTCCCTCTAACATCAGGAGAACTGTGCTTCTGGAAATCCCAAACTAACAGTCAATTCCTCAAGTCCTTTCAGGTGAGAGTTCCAAGCAGGGAAATGAAGGGTAGAAAACAGGGTTTACAACAGCTTTTCTTAGGCTGCGTGTTATTCTTCTCCAGTAGTTCTTGACAAGTTCTGCAAAATGACTTCATAAAACCTTTCCCTGAGATGAGAGTATTCTTGCAACCTGGAGAGGCAGAAATGTCTAGAAGAGCTCAGTGGGTCCTACAAGGCATTTAATGCCTGTTAGAGCACTCACAGAAACGTGTAAAGAATATAAAAAAACCCCACCATTCTTTAGGTTTTCATCCCCTATCCAGCATAGATACCATCAGGGATCTTACACCTGAACAACCCTTACGGTTGCACATTTAGGTCTTCTGTGATTCCTCAGGAGATAACAAGAGATAATAGCACACATCGCATGAAGTAACTGGTAGGGCTATCAAACTTCTCGTCTCACCACCTCGGTGATGCTGGGTCACAAATCCCTTTGTTATACATGCATGTAGAAGAAAGAACACGTTGGAACCTGTTAGCACTACAATGACAGTATTATTAGTATTGCTCCTATTAACACCGCTACTGCTACTAATATGTTAATGAGTCATATCATTGATAGCTGAAGAATGAATTATGGACTGAGGTAATGTACGTTACACTTCGATTTCAAGAGGAGCCCGTTTGCAAATGTCACGCATGCCTTACTGTGGGGATGTATTGCCCTGCTTGAGAACTCCAGTGCTAGAGAAACATTTGGCATTGCTCCTGTTTTCCTAGAAGTTTTCCACAGAATCGCTGCTACTTGTTTTGCTCTTGTTTTCATTAGCAAAATAAGAAGGGACCTAATTCTATATTTTATGACGCCCAGAATTTCCCATTAGTTTTGAAAGGAACAAGGGAGAAAAGAAAAAAAATACAGGACCAGTCCTCAAACGTGCTCTTTGAGGTAGTAGGTGAGCAACGGTGAAACATGCCTCTTTCTGACTCCTGCTATTGCAGAGAAAATTCTCAGAGAAGCTCCTTTGGCATGGTAATATCCATAGTCTACCTACCATGGCCCTGACAATGCTTCAGCAGCGTGCATCGTGCAAAGTAATATTCCTCTGTGTCAACAGAACCATATTTTATTTCTATTCGTGGGTTTGAAATCTGATGCTGTGATTTCATTTTTGGAGGTGCTGTGTTCCCTTCCAGGGGAAATTCTCGCTTCAGAAAGAAAGGGGATGGGGGGTGGGGGAGAGAGAAAAAAAAGAAAGGAGTGAGAATGATAGAGGTTACGATAGTATTACGTTACCGATTGGATAAACTGACAAAACAGCCTACTGTGACTCGGAGAGTTTAATTTTGTACATTTTGGCAACTTCTTAAAGCAGAAAATGAGAGCAGCACTGTCAACAGGGCTTTTGATATTTCTCGGTGTTTATACTAGAGATGAAAGTGCATTCTGAATTAGGGTGGAGGGCAGCAGGCCAGGTTCTGACTTTGACGACAAGAGGTGATAAACGCTGTGGATCTCCCCCCTGTAACAGCGGGTAGGAAAAGGTTGTCCTGTTGCACAAGATGTTGTGAGATTTCACGTTTTTTCCATTCTGCTTGAAAGACACAAGATTCATAAAGGGTTTGTTTTTTTCTTATTACTGCAATAAACCAGTAGATCGCCAAGTCACTCGCTTGGCGTATGGGAGACCCGGCGTCATGTTCCTGCTCTTTCTGGTTCAGTGTTCTGGCCTCTGGGCTGCAGAATTGGTCTCGCTGTTACCAGCAAATATTTTATGACTTACATCCAATATGAAATGACTCCTCCAGAAAAGCAACATCCAAGATTGGCCTCTTGCCTGGGGGTTAAGATATCCCTCTTGGGTTTAGGAGATCCAGGTTGAACTCCCTGATGTGTATCAGGCCTTCAAATGTACGTTCTCTGCGCTCCAGCTGAATCCTGAAACCGTTGGCTGCTCTGGGCACATTTGTTTATGTGTGTTTTGACCAGAATTTTCTTCCTGGACCAGAGAAACCTTTTCCCAGTGCAAGTTTTGCTGAAGCTGATACGTATAAACAACCAAAAAAACCCTGTTGGGGGGGACAACAAACTATCAGAACCAATTGTCTGAACAAATAGGCGTTAAGGCACGTTTGCCAGCGATTCAAGTCACTCTCTGTGCCATCGTGTCGTTTTGCTAGGATTTAATGGAAAGAGCTATAAATTGTGGTTATGATTAGCCAGCAAGAAAAGTATCTGTCAGGCAAGTTCTGCCACTCTTACTCATGTGCGGTATTTCATTTCACAGGTTGTCTCGGCTACTTTGCTGGACCATCCCTGTGAGGCCGCTCTGCCCTGCTCCTCTCTGCCTCCAGCAGTGCTATTAAAGGAAGAAGTTACGAATTCCCGCAGGCTTTGGTAAGGTACAACTTCCTTCCTCGCTCACAACTAGTGAGAAAGGCTTCAGCTCTTCTCCAAACCTTCTTGCCTGTTTATTTATAGAGGCCAGTATCCAGCCAGTATGGGTAGTGCTTCAAACCAGCCTTGGACCTGGGCTGTAGGCTGGTCCAGCTCAGCCGCACAGTAGAGTTTTTGTTGGGTGGAGGCATCTTAGTGTCCTGCTTGGGACATAATATCTTGCCTCTAAATAAATGGTCTGCCCTGCAGGGTAAGGTGATTTTCAACGTTAGTGAGGCTGGTGGAACTGGGCTTATAAAAATATCTGAGCGGTGGAAGAAAATAACTGCTGTTTTCCAAGAAGATGCAGTTTTCTATTTTAATTTCTAAGGCTATGATAAAATAAGTGTTGTCTATGACGTAAAGCTGAAAGGTTGACCAGAACTTCCTTTGTGGTCAAGCTCTTTTTTTATTGATTGATTTTAAGTCCTCTAAATTTGTCAGGCTCACAAGTGCAGTGGTGACTTAAGTTATAAGAGAATGTTTGTGTCTTTAAGGAAAAATACAGCGACCCCTCCTCCCCCTTGCCCTTCTCAACCTTACAGGGAAACCTACACTTGCCAGAATATTTTTTTCTCCCTAGGTGGAAAATGTTGATTAAATATTCAGAAAAAATAGCAATTAACCGCCCCCCCCCCG
>JAVSBS010001160.1:0-41521 GCA_033124195.1 Coracias cyanogaster | reverse complement strand
TAACCTGCCCTAGATTCTATGGTCCTGCTTGCAGGGGGGGTTGGACTCGATGATGTCCAGAGGCCCCTTCCAACCCCTAACATTCTATGATTCTATGAAAATAATTACCATTTCTGTATGTCTCAAGAAACTGTGAAATAGGAAGAACAATCTACCCCTTTATTTTCAACAGTGGTATATTAAAGCAACAACAGAAGGAAGTCTGTTGTAGAATGTGTAACTCACCTAGAAGCAGAAAGTACTCAATTTGGGAAACAGCCAGTGAAACTGAGCCAATGCAGGGTAATTCTGCAGCCCTGAACACAGGTGTAATTCCAGGGACTCCAGTTCTGCAGATATAAATAAGAGCAGCGCCCAGGCAGAAAGGGTCTGCTAAACTTTGAATTACAGCATGAACTTCTGGGTGCTGGTCTGAACCTGTCCTGGGGTCTGTGCTTTTGAGTTATTTTTGTATTTGCTTGCACAAATACGTGTTAACTGGTTTGCTGAGGTTCACCTCTAGCAGCTGTTAAATCCAACTGCCAAACATTACAAACAAATAAATAAAGTGGTTAGGACTGAAATGATTGGGGTTGCTTAACTTTCAAAAAATTAGCAGACTTGCTCACATGTCAGGAAAAGTGCTGACTTGTGATCTGTGTGCTAAATGGGATGGGAAAGGCAAAATTCCCCTAAAAGTGTTGGTCGGTCACTCTCTCACATTGCACCAGGCAGGCTGGTGACATGACATTTATTTACACTGGATAAAAATATCAGTCAGAAGTTGTCTGAGGAGCCTTTTCCCAGGGGAGGTGACTGATCATTCCCAGCATCAGTGTGACTTTATGTGGCTTTAGAACCTTAAAAATA
Organism: Coracias cyanogaster; assembly: GCA_033124195.1. NCBI lineage: Eukaryota > Metazoa > Chordata > Aves > Coraciiformes > Coraciidae > Coracias > Coracias cyanogaster. Next base: position 40,672 of record JAVSBS010001160.1, on the reverse strand, counting down.
TATTAGCAGACAATGAGTGAAGTGGCTCTAGTGAAATTGCCCCATCTCCTGAACCTTCCTCCAGAATTTTAAAACAAACCTTCTCACAGCTGAGGCTGAAATTCTGGTTGCTTTAGCCTTTCCCCCATGGTCAGCAGGGAAATCTGTGTCTGCTCTGTGTGACAAATCAAACACATCTTTTAAGTGTGTGACCCAGCTCTACACTGACTTCAGGCTTAGCAAAGAGGCAGTGTGCAGGCAGAAGCAATCCTAATATACCTGTACCAAATGGCACTTGTGTTCCTGCCAACTGACACAACCAACTCAGCTGAAAATTATTTTGGTGCTTCCATCTTTGGCTGGTCAGTTTCAGAAGCTCATGGTTTTATTACCACATAAGTGCTATCTCAGAGGATGTGCAACCCAAACTTTATCTGGAGTCATGTGACCTCAGAGCCATTGAACATCAAGCCTACACTGTCTCAAGCTGAGCAGCCAAAATCTGTGGCCATTTAAAGAATGGTGATGTTAGTGCATACAGAGATTTCTTAATGCACAAGTTGACCCACCCACCCAACTCTATTTCTTGTCCAAACTACTTTCCAATGTCAAATAAAGTCAGAAAATCAGTCCTTTGAGCCACTCTAGTGACCATAGCCATGCTGTACACCAAGTGATTGATTCCTTTCTAAAGATGTAAATGTGTTTAACTGTTTTGTTCAGATTACCTCAAGGGTCTTCTTTGGAGAACCAGGCCCGTGGTTCAATGATCTGGATATGGATGGTGATAAAACATCAGTTTTTCATGATGTAGACGGTTCTGTGTCAGAATATCCAGGCTCATACCTGATAAAAGAAGACAACTGGTTAATCAAGCACCCTGACTGCATTGACGTGCCTGACTGGAGAGGTTCCATCTGCAGTGGACACTTTGCTCAGGTAAAGCTGCTTACCTTGCAGTATTGTTACCTCTCTTTCTTTTTTTAAAAAAATTTTTGGCGCTGTAAAGCTTGACCTTTAGAAATGGATTTTCTTCAGGGTGCTCAGGGTTTATTTACCTGCATATCTGCACAGGTAGTTTTGAACGTGAAGATACTATGATACATTTTCAGATAGTTTGGCCTTGACTACTAACTAACAACTTCTGCCTGAAGTCCCCTAAGAGCTCCATGAGCATTAACAGATTAATATTCATAAATCTATGGGCTGTCAGCTAGTTATTTTTTCTTGATTTATGGAGGGAAGTGTTGCCCACAGTCTTACGGGAAATGTGCCCTGCAGTTGAAATTAGACATCAGCTCTCATGATCTTTCATCCTCTCGTGTAACCACCAAACCCTTCTTTCCACCACACGAGCTCAGAGAGCTGCTGCTGTGAGAGAGTCCTTACTTTCCTCTGATGAGTAGTGCCTGTTTTTGTCTTGGGTGTTGCAACATTTGTTTTTTTTTTTCTGTGTAGTGCCGCTAAAGCCAATTTCTAACCACTGAGCTGGTTTTCTTGCTTCTGAAATCCAGACAGAAGGGTCCTTGTTCACTAGAGGTCAGATGTCTGAGGTAGATACTGTCCCACTGCAGAGGGTTGCCACTAATGCTGTGAAATAATTCAGCCCTACTGCAGGCCTGTTGGAAGCTTTGACTGGCACATACTCTTGAACTCAGTGGATGAGGAAATGGTCCTTCTTTTTTTTTCTAAAAACTGTTTATTTTATTGGAACGGAAGCCTAATAAATTCAATGTACGGCATGCAGGTCACTGCCGAAGTCACATGCCTTGCACCAGTTCACATCCATTGAGTAGCTGTGCCTTTAATGTTTTACTATGGTTCATTAAACCCTTGGTGATCACTTTTTCATGCAGATATACATCCAAGCCTACAAGCCAGCCAACCTGAAAATGAAAATAATAAAAAATGACTACCACAATCACCCACTCTACTTGGAAGGGGCTTTGAGCAAAAGTACTCATTACCAGCAGTATCAGCCAGTTATAACTCTGAGGAAAGGCTACACCATCCACTGGGACAAGACAGCCCCTGAAGAGCTGGCCATATGGCTCATCAACTTCAACAAGTGAGTAATCCAACTGGATTCCAACATTACAGTCCAATAATGTATCTGCACATTTTTAATGGGTGAGGTCATCACCTCATGAGCTCTTCCAGAAGGAACATGCTTGTTCCAGGAAGTCCACTGAGTTCACCATCTTTCCGTTTGATATCTCAGATTCCTGTTTCCTCCCCCAGGAAGCCCAGCAAGATAACATGTTTCATTTTTAGAAGCCTAAAGCTAATTCATTCCTCGTGCATAGAAGTCACAGGTGTAGAAGTCAGGAGCAGATCTGACCCATGTTGCTTAACTAACCTATGGTTATATCTAATTTACATTGCATTGATTCATCCCAAACCATTAAAATTTTTACTGGCCAGGAAAAAAATATGTTACATTTCAGAGTGAATTATTTAGTTTGGCTTCTAGCAAGCCCAGGAAAATAATAGTTATGTGTCAACTTGTTATAATGTGGGTCTTTGCTATTTTTAGGAATGACTGGATCCAAGTAGGGTTTTGCTATCCTAAAGGGACGACATTTTCCATTCTCTCAGACATCCACAATCGTCTCTTGAAGAAAACGTACAAAACTGGAACCTTCTACAGAACCTCTCAAATGGAGAAACTCGAGCACAGATATCCTAGCAAAGGATACTACTACTGGGATGAGGACACTGGGTAAGGAAGAAGGCCTTGCTGATTTGGACACTGCTTTGGAAAAGCTGCTGGAATCATGAGCTGTGAAATTAATGCCATTAGCTGAGATCACAGCAAAACCAGAAAGTCTTTCTGGAAGTGTGACCAGTGTTTAATTTTCCTGGGACTCCCATGGCTGCCAGTCATGCACAGCCTCTGCTGCACTGCCAATTACTCTGGGAAATGCTTTACCAAGTGAATACAAATGAGAAAAAAAAGATAAAAGCAAAGTGCAGACCATGAAACTGAACTGGAGACACACCCAAACCTTTTTGTTTTGAGTAGCAACCATTTATACACACCATGACAGGGATGCATAGGAAATAAGAGTGTAAAGTCTGTTATTTTCTTTTAAAGGATTAAAACAATAGGAAAGAAACACCTAAAACACAAAGCATGTATTTCTACATAAATGTATCATATAATCTAATTTCTCTGTCTTAAGTTCCCTGATCTCCTCAAACCATTTCTGAGCTGTGTGTCCTCTTTTATTTGCATGTGATATGTCGAGCACTGTGAAATGCAGACATTGGTATGGAGAACTTGCAATGCACATTATTGAAAAGCATTAGGAAGGAGTCCGTCAAAGTTGGGAGTTAGTTGCTTTTTGCACAGATGTCTCAAGGATGCTGTTTGCCTTTCTCTCCTACCTGCAGACTGCTGTTTCTGAAACTCAAAGCTCAAAATGAGAAGGAGAAATTTGCTTTCTGCTCTATCAAGGGCTGTGAACGGATAAGGATTAAAGCTGTGATCCCAAAGACGGCTGACGTCAGCGACTGTGAAGCCATGGCCTATCCCAAGTACATTGAGACACCAATAGTAGAAGTACCAATGCCTAAGAAGTTCTCTAGCGCCCAACTGGTAATTTAGATAATTTCTTATAACAGAATTATTGCCAGTGTAAATCTGCAGTTCTGGCACATATTGTGCCCACAAACATAGAAATACTTTGCACCAGGTTCAGTATATCCTGTGCCTAATTTTCTGAAAGGGTTTAGGCAAGTGAACTAATATGAAACAGGTTCTTGCATGTGCAGAGAGCACAGTTCCTTAAATAGCGGAGCCACACAAGACTTTGGTTGAAGTTGGATACTTAGTCTTTTGGGGCTCTGTCATGATGTGCTATGCTTAAAAGCACAGGGTAAAAAGTGATGAGCTGGAAGACAGGTTGGTCTAGGGAATGTGATTCTGGAGAGACACAAGGTTCCTTGCCTGGCCTCCAGCTCCTCCAGGCTGTAACAGCAGTGCCAGAGAAGGGACTACACAGCTGAGTGTCTCATTCATATAATGCACAACACTGTCTCCTATACCCAGCCCAGTCTGGTTCTAGGAATGGAGGGGAATACTTACCTGGGGTTTTTTTGTTTCTTTTTTCACTCATCACCCTTGAAGCAGGAATGCATAGCAAAGCCTCAGAGAATTGTCAACTCCGCAAAGCGAGAATCACTTATATTCTGTCATTTGGTGAAACAATTTAAATGCTGAGAGGATGAGCAGAGAGGTTACTATTGTGCCCAGTCTCATTAGCAATGTAATTTGGCAAGTCAGTGCTTATTATGTAGCTTTCTTGTTGATTGAATTTCAAGGTTTAAAATGCTTTCTGAAAATGCAGCACTCAGGTAATGGACATTCTCGTTAGAAAAAACTCTTTTCTCTCCATTTTTTGTTTGTTTTTGTAAACAGAAAACTAAGGACCACCTACTAGAAGTGAAAATAGAAACATATAAGAAACAGTACTTCCACCTAAAGGATGACTTTGCATACATTGAGGTAAGCAGGTCCTCTCAGTGAACTTTATGGGCAAAACTCTAAAATACTTGCTTCATCTTTATGGAAAAGTTGCTTACAAAGTTACCATGGATAGTTAGATTCAGGTCACTTCTGCTTTGTATTCTGGAAGAAAAAATAGGCTGTAACTTCCCTGTAGTAAAAAAGGTGTCATTTCCCCATTAGTAAAAATACAGGACAGCTTGACCTCAGAGATCTGGAATTCTGCCTTTTGTTATAAGGAGCAGTCCTGTGACTCAAGACTGTCAGCGCTTCTTACAGGTAGTTGTTTGAAATTGTGTTACTGTGATAGATCAAGAATATTTTTTCCCCTGAACAGGTTGACGGTGCCAGGTTTTTCCTCACCGATGAGGGTATCCAACTGGTTGTGATTGATGGACATCATGGAAAAGTTGTTGATCGAGTATCATTCAAAAACACAATTCTACAAGGAATCCCAGCACAGATAGAAAATTATGTCAACAACATCAAAGATCAGTGAGTAAATAATTTGATGTTGCTAAGGTGCAGTTTAGAAGAATGCTGTACAACACTCATCTTTTTCCTGGTTTCTGTCACCCAGCGTGAGCCAGACTGACCAGGTCAACAATCTGCTTTTGTACCTGCCGACTCCAATAGAGTCCAAGTGTGAGTGGGACATGCAGGCAGCAGAAGGATGCAGATTCTTTCATTTAGGAACTGATCTGGTCCCAGATAAACTGCAGAGCTACATTTTCTTAAGAAACTGCAGATCTACACTTATGTTGTGGGTTACAGACAAACTGCAGACTTGAATTCACAAAGCACTTATCAGAACAGATGTGCACAGCTTACATTTTTCTATTGCCTGCATACTCTCTCAAATCACAGAAAATTCCCCTAATAAAATACATTCATCTTTGCACATGTTCCTTGCCCAGACCTAAGGGCCGGATGCTTTTATTTTTTAAGTATGGGCAGCCAGAAATGCAGAGTTTTACAAGTGGGTGGTAAGCAGCCAACACATGTTCCTGCATCCTGCAGGACAGCAGCTTCATCTGCTGGAATGAGAATGGGAACAACATCAGAAACCCTTTAACCAAGGGGGTTGTTCTCATATTAGTTTGTGGAGTGCTATTGGGAAATGAATATATTTCGTTGTTATTAAACCTTTTGATTTGAAATCTGATACATAACATTTAATAAACACATGATTGTTTTCCTAATGAATCATCTGAAATAGCTGTGAGCAGGTAGACAGGATATTGTTCTGGCATTTATTCTAGAGACTTGGGGGAGGTTGCAGCAGAGTGCCATGCAGGTGGATACAGATGTGTTTCTACTGTCTTAAATAAATCTGAAGGTTGCAAAAACCACATTGAGTAGTTACTGCAGAGAAGCATGGTAGTTGCTCACTTTTTAAAAAGACAGCTTTTCAAAGAGGCCATGATCCTCTTTTGCAAAAAATCCGATCTCAATCCTGGCTAAATCCAGGTCCTGGATTCTTTCTTTAGAAGATTGAATCATAATTAGACTTTAGGCATATATAAATCTTTCTGAGCCTCATTGTCTTCTCTGGATTAGGATTAGGACCAGAAGCTGACTTAACATGGTCAGCACCTCTCAGATCTCACTCAGCTGTGTCTTTGCAAGGACCGAACCTCAAAATTATTCTCCTTTCACCAAAAGTTTGCCCAGCCCAATCCCTGCAGGCCTTTCCAATTTGATCAGGCATGGACTTCAGTTACAGCCATGAAACATCTTTCATCCATTTTCTGGATGAAAGTGTTGTTCAGATTCAGTTGTAGACACCGTGCAGATGGTGGGACTGTAGAGGCAGCAGCTCCTTGTCACCTCTCCCTGCTGTGATGCAAAGCACAGGCTGTACAGAGAGCTGGTGCTAACAAAGGGGACGGGCCCCACCAGCCTCACCAGCCTCTTGTGAAAAGAGTGCTAAAACACCTTTATGGATTTGGGAATGCAAGAATAGATGTTTCTAGTAATGACAACCTTCTTTGTTCATTTAAGCAACTCTCTGTGGGCAAAATTCCTTTTTTTTTTTTTAAATAAATCTATTTTTCTGATTAATTTCCCAGGGATAAGAAAACAAAACATCTGGTGAATTTATCTTAAACTTTCATAACAGGAAAGTTTAATAGAAAGTAATGATTTTAGTGGACCGAAGGAAGAAAAAGAGGTGATTCAGCATTTACAAAGTAGTCAGAACCAGCCTGCCAACTCAGTCCCCTCATGTAAGCACTGGAGCATTTTAACACCTCAGGTTTATTCTAGGAAAGGTCCTGATGACTCTTAACTCTTTTGCTTCTCTTGTTCCTCTGCCACCACCTGTTGCTATTTTCCTCTGAACAGTTCCAGTTCCAGCTGAGGTGTTAAGATGTAACTGCTGCACTCAGTAGCTCAGGGCTTGAGCTCTGCAGGAGCTGCTGCTAATTAATTTTAGTGACTTGTGTCCACTGCGATGCTGGGAAGCAGACCCAGCAAGACTCTCATTCTGCAAGACTACAAATACCATTTGAGTCAGGGAAGTTTCATTCATGGAAACCCTGCAAGGTGGAATGAAGTAATTTAATCTAAACAAAATTTACTCAATTACTGTTGTGCAGCTATTTAGGAGGTGAACAAAGATGACATCCCAGTTCCACTGAACTTAATAGCAAAAATTCCACTAAACTCACTGGACCGTCACTCTTCCTTGATAGGCTTTGGGATAACCATTGGAGGTGTTTGTGCATCTTGTAGGAAGTAATGAGCTTAACTTCACTGAGCGTCCTATGCTTGTCCCCAGAAAAGTCTCACTACATGATTATCTCTTCATGTTTAATTTGGATTTTTATTCTACCTGCCTAGAATTAAGCCTATGCAGTTACCAAGTTTTACCCAAGCATTTACAGATTTGCATTAGCTTAACACACATCTCATTTCTTTGTTGGCTTTTGTAGAAGACCCCAAGAATTTTGAGGTGAAATACAGTACATACAAGTAAGACAGTAACAGCAGTAGCAACAATAACAATACTACTACTACTAAGAGACTTTTAAAGCTAAAGCACACTGAATATGAAGGAAAAAGTGTCAGGCCAGCAAAAGTCTCAAAGTTAATTTCTTCAGGTTTAATCTGATAATAATGAAAGAATGAGAAATTACTTGAGACTTACTAAGAGCATCCCAGGGACAGCATGCTCCTTTCTGAGCACAGCAGGATGGAACTACTGGTTGGAAACATTTTATCCCAGAAAAAATTGTTTGAAAAGAAAACTGTGAATTCTGTCTGCTTTCTAATGGATTTTGCATGATTGGAAAAATGAATGTATGACTAACGTGTTGGAAAGCATTGACAAAAGTCATTAAAGCAGAAACCACTGTAGTTGATGGGTGTCTTTGAGTCACACAGGCAGGAGTTACCAGTGCTCAAGACAGACAAGCAAGGAATGTGCTCTGATTCTTCAACTGTTTACAAATGGCTTTGTTTCCTTCAGCTCCATAGTGCTGGTGACATCTAAAGGAAGATTCATTTCAGGAGGACCATGGACTAAAGTACTGGAGAAACTTGGAGCAGAAGAAAGTTTTAGGTTAAAAGGTAACCACTTTTTAAAAACGCAGTTCTAAACCCCTTTGATCTATTCCCCTCCCATGGTTCCAGCGAAGGGACTTTTATTCTGCTTCTAAGCTTTGCCTTGCTTGTTTCTATCAGCATATGCTCAAACATCCTGGGACCAGTCATTTATTTATTCGGTAAGGTTGTATCCACTGCAGCTTTGGATAATGGCTCTTAGTTGAATACTGTAGATGGAAAAAGTGCTCTGGTAGTTATTCTTAGAAGTAAAGAATTCAGGGGGTTTTATTTTCCAGATGAATTTTAAGTAAAAAGTTGTTTTACCAATAGGAATATTTGACTTTTGCCCACTAAATGCCCCCAAAGAGGATTTTCTACTTGTCTGAACTTACTTTTAGCTAGTTGTCTCTTGAAACAAAATTCTGACTTGATGGCACAAAGCATCTCAATTTCAAAGCATCACACATTGCAGTAGAATATTGCTCCATTGTGCATGTAGCTCTGATTACCTCTAACTGTGAGCTTTTGGCACGCTTTCCTCTTGCATATGTGTTACACTCACTGACATAGGTTTTGTCTGTTGTCCTGTCCCTTATCATTCCCACCCCTTTCCCAAGCAGGAGAGGCTTTTGAGGGTAATCACCATATAAATAATGACAGCTCAAGCTGCCTGGTAGGAAGGGGTTTTCCTTCTCTCTTTCTCCTCTGCTAATCTATCACGTATTAATTAATTGAAGATGCAAACATAGAAATAAAATTTTAATTAAGCTTCATTAAGAAAGTATTTCTTAGATACCTAGAGTATGCAAAACTGGCAAAGTCTGTGTGCACATATCTGCTCTTGTGCACCTGCATCAACCCAACCATTGGACGTAGCCAGGCACATGGGTGGTTTTCTGGTGCAGCCCTATCACACTCCTAATATATGTGCTCTGATTTGCAGAAAAAATGGCTTTTGTCGGCTTCAAAGGCAGCTTCCGCCCTGTCTGGGTGAAGCTGGTCACTAATGAGGACTCGGCTAAAATCTATCAAGCACTGCCAATTCCTGTGGTGAAGAAAATGAAATTGTGAGGACACACAGCTCTGCCTTCTAGCTGCCAGCACTGCCCCATGGGATGGACTACTGACTGCTCACCGCAGGCACCCAGCCAGCCTGCGCCAGAGGTGTAGCATTTTGATGTTGTTGTTGTTCAAAAAGAAATCTTACTGTAAGTAGCTAGAGTGGCCACATGTGAGAGAAAAGCCTTCCTCTGTGACCAGCGTTTGTTCTGTGACCACCAGCTCCTCGCCGGTTGACTTGCTGACCAATGCCCTGTTGACTCTCGTGTTACTAAGCAAGGTCTGACCTGTTTTACAAGGTGCTGGTTTTATCAGCATCCCTGTAACAGACTAATTTATGTGCTGCCTCTCAAAGGGGGAGTTTTAGGTCTGAAGGCCATTAAGGATTATTGCTTTTACCTGCCTTTAAGTTGTCCAAACACTTTTAAAATTCTTCCATAGTGTAGCTAGCTGCTCACACAAACATGGGATGCCGATTGAAAGGCTCATTGAAAATCTAAGAGAGAGTATATCTGAATGATTACTTAGATGCTGGGAAACATAACTGGACAGGAAGAATTTATCCTAAAGCTTCTATGACATTCGATCAAGCTCTTTGGGATCTGTGTTTCCACGCTAACCCACAGCATATAGTTAGGGAAGAGATGAGAGGAGTAGATAAAACACGCCAGCAGAGACTGATGAAACCACCTATTTCTGCTTGCTCGGAAAACTGCATTTCTCCTATGGTTCAAAGTTTTTTAATGCTCAGATAGGAAATTTTCCTTCAAGAAGCAGCCGTATGCTAGAAGGGAAGCTATGTCAATTAGCACATATATTTTCTAAGCCTTTCCCATACAATCCCTCCATATAATAATGTTCAGGATCAGCCTGGAGGGTTTATGGTAGCCAGTCAAAGCCATTCTCTTCAAGACTTCCTGTTTTTAACTGAGAATACTGGGATTTACCTTATTCAGCCTCAAATAGGGTGAACAGCCCTCACCTTGCCAGGGATGTCAGAGGGAACAGGATCACACCACTCTGCTGTGTGTTGCTTTCTGCCTGTCCTTAGGCTTAAGGACATGAGTGTCTTGGTCCTCTTGGAAGAGTTACATGTGGTCTGGATGGAAGGTGACAGAGGTCTTACCTAGTAGCTGAAGAATTAGAGTGGGAAACTGCATACAGTAGTTGGATGCCTTGTACCTCCTTTCCCCCTTCTTCAAAGCAGTATCTGGGTAACAGAAGGCAGAGTAGCATAATTGGGACTCCTATGGGGACACCTCTTGAAGCTGGGGAATGAAACATTGTCTTGCAAAACATTGTAAGCACTTCTACTGCTCAGTGATATTTCTGTCTGTTGCTCAGGAATGCCATGAAGGCCTCTCTGAAGGCTGTGGCTATTCTAATGAGTCTAATAAGAAATCTAAAGGGGGAGGGGAGACGGGGGGAGGCTAAAAGTTAGGATTAGGAGCTTTTCAAAGCATGTAGAATGTCAATTTTGCCAATAATATATGGGTTTGTTTCCCCACTTTGTCTCTGCCTGTCCCCATTGATACAGAAATTACAAAATTTACTGATGGTTACTTCATTTTGCTCTGGTTTAATTAAAGCTCTTGTAATTAAGTTGGTTTTTTTCCCAAAGTATCCGAAATGCTATCTTGCAGCTAGAATGAAAGAGCAAGGATTTTCTGTGTCACTCCAAAGGCTGTTGCACTCTGTAAGCCTGGTTTAGATCAATTGCTCTGAAAGGCAACGCAACCATGAGCAAAATGTAGATAGTACTGCAGGTTACATTCCCCTCAAGCATCTCCTGGGTTTTGAAACTGGAAACATTCCTTCAGTCTTATTATATAGTTATTTTGAACTCACTGAATGTCATGTGTATTGTATTTAAAAACAAAACAACTACAACAAAAAAGGAACCAAGCTTTCCCTCCCTTGCTTCTCAACAAGAGTCTGTTAATAGATGCTCTTTAGGCATTTGTGCCATTTCCAGAATGAATGGGCAACACATGTAAAAGGCACGTAAGGTGGGTTGTTTTTCCCCACAATGGCTTGTGACAGTTTGGGGATTTCACATACTATTCCTTGAAAAATTCAGTCTCACTTGTGGTTCAACCATGATTATCCAAACATTGTTTATCTGATGTCCTCTGATAGCCAAAAGAGAGCCAGATCCCTGAAGTTGAGAAAATAGGCTAAAAACAGTCCCTTGAGTATGTTCGTCTGGATAAGCTAAACCTCTTCACTGTCCTGAGGCAATTCTGTTGATATCATTGCACCGGTGTTAGTGGAACACACTTGCTTCCAAGAGATGGACCAAAGCAGGAGTATTTCTTTCATGAACGAATGGGGGGGCAGGAAAGCTGGGCGGAGAATGTACCTGGCTTGGGGTTTGGCTTTGTATGACCCCCAGGAAGGGGCTACACTCTGTGGTGCTCTGCTTTACTGGGCCACCAGCGAGTTCCCTTCTCCTGCTCTCTGTAAGCAGGTACATGCCTGGGAAGGTCATGCAAGGTGGGTCTATCCCCAAACTGATTTGTTCAGCTTCTACAAACATGCTGCCTTTGTGCTGAAGTGTAGCTTCTGATTTTACTATTTTGGGAATTCTCAGGGTGAAATCATAAGACTTGGCTCTAGGAAGAACTTTTTATTTCTTCTTTCCTAAAAAAATCTCATCTTATTAAGCAAAGAAAACTTTTAAGTAGCTTGTTCAATCATGCAAAGCTTGTCACATGGGGCCTGTTTTGGAGCTAGGGTGGGTCTCACGCTGTGACTAGGGAGGACGAGATCACTGCAGTGTGTAAGCCTGAGGGCTAACAGAGCATCGTAGCAGCGCACCGGGGCAGCTGTGGCTGTGAAATCCAAAGGGTCCCATCGACCTTTACGGGATGAAGTCAGTGCGTGACTCTGAAGACAGAACGAAGCCTAGTACCATCGCCAGTCAGCAATAGTTTTGTGCCATATGGTTAATTTTTAATATTTGACTGTTATAGAAACTGTACGTGCACATTTTGACTTGTGAATCACCTGACTGCTTGTTCTTTGTACATGCTGTACAGTCCCCGCACAAGCTGCAGTTGCCCTCTTTGTAAGGTTTTATTACTGTAGATGTTTCCATGTTTGCCTACACCATTGCCATTGGTAGAGTGGGGTGGTTTTGATTACATTTTGTTTGTTTGTTTGTCTGTTTGTTTGGATGTTTGGGGGTTCTGCCTCTGTTTGAATGCTTGTTTTACCTGTCGCCGAAACAGCTGGTCCTTTTTCGGAGTTAGATGTTTGTACATTTTCTTATAAACTTTCCAATGAAAAAAGATATATTTTCTATTAATTTATTACAGTGGCACTAAGACAACTAAATTGCAGACACATGAAGCATTTTTTTCTGGAGTTTAGCATTGTCCAGGTTGTTAAGGAGGTCGGCAATATGTCTTTTCTGATAATCTGCTTTGCACTTGAAAGCTCTCTATGTCCGCAGACCGTGGTAATGCATTGACTGCCTGGTTTATGACAAGAGCTCTTGGAACGTTGGTTCCAACCGATTGTGGCTTACAACTGAGATAACATGTAGTTGTTTGGAGTACACAAAATAAATATTAAATGCAAATTTCTTATTTTATTTTAGTCTCTCGTCTCTTCAGTGTCTCTCTGTAGCAATGAACACGGTATTGCTGGGCACACACACACAACTTGGACAGCATGTCAGAGGAAGGTACCCAGCTCCCCACTTCTGACAAAAAGACTAAAACCAAGGGGCCAAACCACCCCTGTGTGCATTTGCTGGCGAGACCACAGCCCATTTCACTGCCTGCCCAGTCACACTTGCAGGATCCAAGATGGGGAGATGGGAGCGGGAAAGGGGATATTACAGTGGGCAGACATGGGAAGGGGCTGTATTTGGGGACAGTGGGGGGCTATTAGTAGATGATAACAAAAATATTTTGATCTGCTCACAAGGCTTTTTTCATTGAATAGGGTGAACACAGAGTAAAAATATGTATGGAAATAATATATAAAACATATATAAAGGTTTTGTAGTGGGCAGCTATTAAGGTTTATGAGAATCTCACTATCAGATTAAGTATGACTTTAACTGTAAATAGTGGGGCAATGCCGGCTGGGCAGACTCTGCTATAAAACTTTCTGGAGGCTCCAAAATTGGAATGGGAATTTTTGGTGGCAGCACTCAGCATTTCTAACATCCAAGCACCTATTTTTTAATCAAGTATCGAAATAGTAGCTAATGTATTAGAGGAGATCACCAATCTAATGCCTCCAGGACAGGAAATGGAAAAAGCACCCTGCCTACTTGTGTCAGATTGAAATTACTGATACATTGGACTTTTGCAAATTAACTCCATGGGAAAAAGAAAGAAAAAGGCTGAAGGGCAGAAATCTCATGCTGCAGCATTGGGAAAAAATAAAGCATCTCTTTAACAGTGTGATAAGATCAAAGCCTTCCATGTTGAGAGCTACAGAGGCTGTCCCAGGGGCAGGGGCAGAGCTGGGCTTTAGCCTGTGACTGCAACGTGACAGTGAAGTGACAGGGTGGCACAGGGAGGTCCCCAGTACCTTCAAAAGGTCGTGGGGAAGCTGTGACTCTCCCAGGAGGGCAGAACCTACAGAGAACCCCAGGGTGAGCAGGCCAGGAGTCATTTCACATGCACCTATCTTATACAGACAGCTTATACATATATATATATATATATATGGGCATATATACATGTACACAACTTGTACATATACAGTCGGCTGCCTCTGTGGAGGATGATGGTCCATGTGGCAGCAAAGACTCAAGAGTTGATAGGCTGGTATCTATGGAAGCATCTGAGAATGGTCTGATGGGAATTAGGGCTTCTCCCTCCGAAAAGGTGGCAGGACCACTAGCCCAGCTGAAGTACATCTATACTAATGCATGAAGCATAGGCAACAAGCAGGAGGAACTGGAGGCCATCATGCAGTGCGAAAATTACGACATAGATGCCATCATAGAAACATGGTGGGACCCCTCAGGTGACTGGAATGCTGCAATTGATGGCTACCAACATTTCAGAAGGGACAGGCGAGGTGGTGGGGTGGCCCTCTATGTCAAGGAGGGATATGAATGTCTACAGCTTAATGATGGTGATGATAAGGTTGAGTGTTTATGGGTAAGAAGGGGAAGGCCAACAAGGTAGATATAGTGGTGGGAGTTTGTTACAGACCATCCAATCAGGATGATGAGACTGAGAAAATACTCTATAAGCAGCTGGGAGAGGTTTCGCGTTCACTACCTCTTGGTCTTGTTAGGGAACTTCAACTTCCCAGATGTGTGCTGGGAATATAAGATAGCAGCGAGGGAACAGTCCCAGTGGTTCTTGCAGTGTGTGGAAGATAACTTCCTGATGCAGCTGGTGAAGGAAACAACCAGAGCAGGTGCCCTCCTGTATCTGCTGCTTGTTAACAGAGAAGGAATTGTAGGAGATGTAATTGTTGGAGGCTGTCTAGGGCACAGCGATCATGAAATAACAGAGTTTTTGATTCTTGGAGAAGGAGGAGGGTTAGCAGAACTTCCATAGGGCAGACTTTGGCCTGTTCAGGAGACTGATTGGCAGTATTCCCTGGAAGGCCACCCTGAAGGACAGAGGAGTCCAGAAGGGCTGGGTGCTCTTCCAGAAGAAATCTTAAAGGCGCAGGAAGAGGACATCCCCATGTCCTGAAAGACGAGCAGGTGGGGAAGAAGAGCGACCTGGCTGAATAGAGACCTTTGGCTGGAAGTCAGGAACAAAAGGAGAGTTTGTGGCCTTTGGAAAAGGGGGCAGGCCACTCAGGAGACCTACAAAGACACAGTAAAGCTATGCAGGGATAAAATTAGAAGTGTCAAAGCCCAGCTAGAATTCAATCTGACTATTGTCATAAAAGACAATTAAAAATGCTTCTAGAAATATATTATATTATACACACACACTACAACCTGATAAGAGGTAACAACAAACTGTGCACAATTCATTAAATTAGTTCTAAAACAATCACATCATTTTCAGGTAGATGTGCGTATTTAACTCCAGACAAGTTGTTAGATACCTCTGTGAGCACACAGCTTACAGGGTCCATTGGCTACAGTAGCTTCTGCACGACACAGTGTGCCTAACTGGCCCCCAAAGGATAAGAAGGTTACGGCTCTGACACGGGCTGTAGTGGTATAATGCTGTATAGCGCTGTATAATGCTGAGTAGCATTGTATAGTGCTGTATCACGCTGTGTAACGCTGTATAGTGCTGTGTAATGCTGCATAGCATTGTATCACGCTGTACAGTGCTGTATAACACTGTAGACCATTGCATCACGCTGTTTAGCGCTGTATAATGCTGTGTAGTGCTGTGTAATGCTGTATAACACTGTGTCATGCTGTGTAGTGCTGTGTAATGCTGTATAACACTGTGTCAGGCTGTGTAGCACTGTATAACACTGTATAGCGCTGTGTAATGCTGTATACTGCTGTATAATGCTGTGTAGCATTGTATAGTGCTGTATTAGGCTGTGTAGCGCTGTATAACGGTGTGTAGCGCTGTATAGCGCTGTGTAGCACTGTATAACACTATATAGTGCTGTGTAGCACTGCGTAATGCTGTATAGCACTGTATACTGGAGTATAATGCTGTGTAGCGTTGTATAGTGCTGTATCAGGCTGTGTAGCGCTGTATAACAGTGTGTAGCGCTGTATAACGGTGTATAGCAGTGTGTAGCACTGTATAGTGCTGTATAATGGAGTATAACGCTGTGTAACATTGTATAGTGCTGCATCAGGCTGTGTAGCGCTGTATAACGCTGTATACCATTGTAGCACGCTGTATAGCGCTGTGTAGCACTGCATAACACTATATAGCGCTGTGTAGCGCTGTGTAATGCTGTATACTGCTGTATAATGGAGTATAATGCTGTGTAGCGTTGTATAGTGCTGTATCAGGCTGTGTAGCACTGTGTAGCCCTGTATAACGCTGTGTAATGCTGTATAGCGCTGTATAATGGAGTATAACGCTGTGTAGTGTTGTATAGTGCTGTATCAGGCTATGTAGTGCTGTATAACAGTGTGTAGCGCTGTATAACAGTGTATAGCACTGTGTAGCGCTGTATAATGGAGTATAACACTGTGTAACATTGTATAGTGCTGTATCAGGCTGTGTAGCGCTGTATAACGCTGTATACCATTGTAGCACGCTGTATCGCGCTGTAGAGCACTGTATAACACTGCATAACACTATATAGTGCTGTGTAGCGCTGCGTAATGCTATATACTGCTGTATAATGGAGTATAATGCTGTGTAGCATTGTATAGTGCTGTATCAGGCCGTGTAGCACTGTGTAGCACTGTATAACGCTGTGTAATGCTGTATAGCGCTGTATAATGGAGTATAACGCTGTGTAACATTGTATACTGCTGTATCAGGCTGTGTAGCACTCTATACCATTGTATCGCGCTGTATAACGCTGTATAGCGCTGTGTAGCACTGCATAACACTATATAGCGCTGTATAATTCTGTATAACGCTGTGTAATGCTGTATAGCACTGTATAATGGAGTATAAGGATGTTTAGCGTTCTATAGTGCGGTATCAGGATGTGTAGCGCTGTATAACGCTGTATAATGCTGTATAACGCTGTATAGCGCTGTATAGCATTGTATCACGCTGTATAGTGCTGTATAACACTGTATAACGCTGCATAGCGCTGTATCACGCTGTATAACGCTGTGTAGCGCCGTATAACGCTGTATCGCGCTGTATCACGCCGTGTAACGCTGTATCACGCTGTGTAACGCTGTATCATGCTGTATAGCGCTGTATAACGCCGTATCACGCCGTGTAACGCTGTATCGCGCTGTATCGCGCTGTATCGCGCCGTATAACGCAGCCGCTGGAGGATAACGACGCGCTAAACAACGGGCGCGGCGTGTGACGTCACGGCTCCCGCCCCGGAGCGGCCGCCGGGCCGAGCCCGCCCCCTGGCGGCCGCGCTGGCGCACCGAGTTAGCGAATTCTCTGGGAAAAGTTCAGAAATGGGCCCCGGGCTCCTGCTGCAGCTTCTGCCTTTTAAAGAGCTGCGCAGTGAGAGCTTCTGGGGAGGGGATTTTCGGCTCTTGGCTCGGTGGGTGGTTGGGTTTTTTTTTTTCCCTTTTTCTCTTTTCTTTTATGTGCTGCTTTGGCCAATGGAAAAAGAGGGTATGGGTTGAATCACAAACCAAGAAAACCCCAGAGGTGTTGGCGCTGATATAAACGCCTTCCTATCCCAGCATGGCAGCAATATTCCCAGCTGCGTGCCATGCATATTTAGTTTCTCCTGAGAAGCAAGCGGTGGAGCTGTCAGAGTTTCTGCTCACAGCTACAAGATGTAGGGATGCTCTCTCCTTTGCTTTACAGAGCTTTGATGCTCCCCAAGCTGCTGAACAAGAAGACACACTGTCCAGTTCCCCAAATGAAGTGCTTTTTATGTAACCCCTGCAGATCTTCAGCCCAGCTACTCCATCACCTCCACCAGAAGCTGAAGCTGCTGTGCTGTGTTTAGGCTTTTTGAGCCCCCAAGGGCCATTCATTCCAGCAGCAGGCTCAGAGGCTCTTTTGTCACACCACCATCTTCCTGACCAAAGGATGGGGGAGGGATGTGTAGAAACCACCACTGCAGCTACACCCTTCCTTCCTCTTGCATGGCGTCTTCACAAAAAACACCTTCAGAAGCTCCTCCCTGTGGTGATCCCTTAGCCATGGAACTGAATCCAGCATGTACACTCACTCTATAAGCTTAAGACCAACATCTGAGGGACAGCTTCATCACACAGAATAATTTGCAGTGTCTGAGTCTTAACTAACTGGAGCATCTCAGCAGCCAGGAGCAGTACCAGGACACGGTAAGGGCCCTGTGATAAGGAAGTAGTGACAGGTCACAATGGGAAATTGTTCTGGAGAAAGCCTCTTACAGCAAAGTATCTCTCCTCCTTTGGCAAAGGATGTAATATGAGATCATGATGAAATTCCCAGCACACCTGTAACCTCATCTGTTCTACTGTGTTAGTGTTGAATGAGTAGTACAGGATAATGTTTCTTAAAGCACAGGTGGCTCACCTAAAATCCAAGGGTCTGTCAGCTGATAGCAACACTTCAGGAAATTAATGTAGCTGAGTCAACTTTTATTTCTGCTTTCCTGTAGTCCATCTCCAGTATTCAACTGGTACCACTATATCATTCAGGTATCCCTTGAGAATAGTCTTCCCAGTTAGTTACAGATATAAAATTGATCTTTCTCATCCGAGAAAATGCGACTGTCCTGGCTTATCACTACTGACAGAAAGAATAAGGTGACTGAAATATATTTCAGGCCTTACTAGGGTCATCTGAGAATTGAGCAATGTGGCTCAAACGGTGAGGCTATGTGGGAACAGGGGTTGGGGGGGGAGCAGAGTTAAGATGGAAAGTGGCCCGTCCTTGGTTAGATTACACAGCTCGTCAGATCACAATAAAATACCTGGCTCCCCCATTACATGAAAGAAAGGTAGCTTTTCAAAATCTTCTACTCAGCTGCTGTCTTAAATGCCAAAACACTTACATGTCAATGCTTCCATTAAATTCCCTGGCAACTCCATTAGAAATTCAATTATCTAAAGTTCACGCACTTATTAACATGTTTTACCCCACCAGAAGAACAACAGCTGACTATCAAGGGTTCTGCAGTTGTAGGGTATGGATGAATGTACAATTGGCAGGATGTATAATAAAATATTCATAGAAAAGTCTCATGTAATTTAAAGTATGCACTATTTTGGATACTCATGAGATTTCATTTTAGATGAGGGAATGAAAACTGACTTATTTTTTGCGAAAGAACTTGAATGAAATATAACTGCACCGAGGACAAGTTAAAAAAAAAAAAAAACCACCCAAAAATATGAGTTAGCCTGCAGCCATGGCTCTGGGAAATAATAAGCAATGATCACACGAATACACATATTAAAACCTTTATTTTATTAATTTGTTTCTTGACTCGGCACATGCACAACCATGATATATTTTTTCGATGCAACTATTCATGTATAACTCAGCCTTCCTCATTACAAAGAAGACTTCAGATAATCTACAGCAAGATGCAGTTTACTTCATGGTGCTGTTTGATAAATGGCTAGTTCTCACTGCTAACGGCCTTGCACCTTGCAAGGAAGCGCTGGGGCCTTGCTGTGCTCTTCTTTCCAAAGCACAGGGAGGCCTGATGCCATGTAACACTGCCGTTAATGGAGGCACCTGAACTGATTTAAATGTAAATGATTTAATGAGCACTTGATGCTGTAGTCATTGGTTTTCACAGAATTAGTGGCCATGTCACCACTACTGAAAAGTGTCTTTAAAAGCAGTAGATCTTAGAGGCAGTAAAGATGGGCCTATAGTTCTTTTGGTAATACCATTAAATTACAAAAAAAAAGGGGGTTGGTGATAAGCCTCATGGATTACAGCATTCTAGTCCCTGCTTTGTAAAAAAAATGAGGGTCTATCCTGTCCGACTGCAACAGAGAAGAGGCAAAATAATTGTGGAATAAGAAAGAAAAAAAATGTTCATTCTGTGACGTGACAAAAGGTAACACATGCTTTCCCCATTTTATTCAATGTTCGGGCCATGGATGTTGCCAATAGGATTATTGTTCCAGCCTCAGCAGGCACTGAGCCTGAACACTAGGAACTCTACCACAGGTCACCTCCATGCTGCTGTTCCAGAGCCAGGGTATCCACAGGCATCCTAAGGAACGGGAGGAATTACAGCACTTCACAAGAATGGGAGGAATTACAGCACTTCACAAGATGGGAAGACTCTGTTGTCATTATGTAGTGAGAGCTACGAGGGATCAGTGGGTGAGCATGAGAGCTTCTAGCACAAGGACCATTCTCTTAACAGAGGCTCTGTAGCAAGACCGTGCGCTGCAGGAACATGTATTTACTGACCTTTGCCAGTAAGACTGGGAAGAGGCTAAGGGCCCTTTAACTGTCTCAGTTCTCCCTCCCAAAATACCACTGTCTACCTAAAAAAAAAACTCCAACAAAAATATCCCCATTTTTTAATACATCCTGTATTAAAATTATTCCTAGTTGATGATTAACAGATCTGCTTTTCATATTACAGAAATCCATTGATAAAATGCCAGTGATAACTGATGCCCAGCTGACACCAGTATCACCAGTGAAAATACTGGTGTGCTAAGTAGCATCACATGGGAAAGAAACAAAGCATTTACCACTTGTTTTGGAGAAAGGCTGGTGTGCCCTATAATGCTTGATTGTAATGTGTTATACCAAACTTTTAAATGGTGATCAGAAACCACACTGCACCGACCACTCCTGCTCGAGACAGATGGTGTGTCTGACCCCATCACCCAACTTCTCTGCTGGAGGGGAAAAAACACAACCACCAAAAACATTCAAGTGGAGTGTTTCTCCTTCATGGATCCAGATGAAAGTGTATCAACAGACATATCAGGATGGAAATCTTAAGAATTAGAAGAATCAGAAACATGCACGTACCAATGAAACAGGTATTTGCAAAACCAGAGGCATCTCCATACTGCTTATGCAGGAACAGGCTCTTTGAACTTCTATAAATGTCCAATGCAATTAAAAAAAACCCTCTGGAAAAGGCAAACACTGTTACTCCATCAAAAGGAAAGGAAATGAACACAGATAAAGACTGGAAATAATTTCCAAGCCTTACTATAAAGCCTATGAGAACAGTGGCCAAATATCAGACAAAAGCAGGCTGTTCCATATCTGAACAAAATGAGATTTTAATTTATGATTTCCTTGTCACAAGAAAATTGAAAGAGTTCAGAAACAGCGACAGGAACATAGAATCTTTTTGAGGCCAAGGCTGACCTGACTATTCAAAGAAAGAAATGTTTTGACCGCTTAAATAAAGATCAGAAACCCCATTGTAGTTTGTACTGTGTCATAACAGACTTAAAGATGGAATTTAAAAAAATGCGTACTTCACTGAGTCAAAAGTGCAGCAACAAAGCTAAAGACCAACTAAAAGAGAAGCTGCAAAAGAAATGAGAGCCACAAACTTCTCTACAAGCAAATGATGTGTATGAAGACTGCAGCAGAGAGGGAGAAGACTGGCAATAGCTGTGGTGTTACAGGACACTTCATTGCACCATCACATATAAAACTTAGCAATTTAATAATTATTGCACCTGAAATTCTCACCTTTTTTTTTTTTAAACAAATACGGACTCTGCTTGCATCTCTAATTAGTATGATTTAGTAGCTGATGAGGATGGTCTGTTATGAATTCAGCTGTAAGCATTTATTCACTTACAGCACATGGTGCTTCTCTCGGGTCTTCTGGGCCCTGGTCCTAGTGATTTAAATACCAAATTTCCTACTTGGCTTGATGAAGCTAAGACCTCAAAACCAGGGGATGCACGTGTACTCTTCTAGGTAGGAATTTAAATTGATTTTTCTTTCCCCAGTAAAACAGAAAAAGCACACAGTATACATTAGGATTATCTTAAACAAACAAACAAAACACCACACAAAAAAAACCCACAGAGATACTTGTTCCAGAATTTTATTACATAAAAAGTTGATTGTCCATTGGAAATTTTTCGAAGTGCAACCACATGTTGTGTAGTATCATTGACAAACTGTTTCTTCTGAAAAGGACAGCTGGGTTAAAAATAGAACGATACCTTAGAAAACTCAGTTATGGCACTAGAACAGAGAAACCACTAAGCTGAGTGGAGAAAGGCAGCAGACATTTAGCTGTCATGAAAGCAGATGATTTTCCATGTACCTCTGTATAGTACTGAAAAAAAAAAAACAAACAAAAAACCAAAACCAACTAAATAATAGGAACTATAGTCACTACTTGCTGAAATTCGTTTAAAAGGCTGCATCTGAATTGTCTACATACAGAGCCAAAAATCTGTTACTGGAAGTCTGATGAGACTGAAATGCAGAACACCGATGAAGTAGAACCCCCCATCTGCTGGGGTACTTCTAGAACATTAATGACCTTAAGTAACTTTTTGAAGATAATTTCTTTTTTTTATCTGTATGTAGATAGTGCTCAGGCCCCTTAAATCATTAAAAATAGTATCTGCTTACGTAACACTGCACCAGGACAAGTGCTACGGTCTCAAAGACTCAGTAGTTTTAAAAGGGAAGGTAAATTGGTTTGGAGTAGAGTTACAAGCCGTGATAGCAGCAAAAGGCTGGCTGGTGAAGAAGTTCCTGCCAAACTGCTACATTCTACTTACTAGCATACTACATTACTTCTTGACAGTAAAGCACGAAAAAAGTAGAAGGGGAATGGAAGACAAAAAAGCTAATTGAAGGCATATTTTGTATTTTATACCAAAAAGCAACCCTCAAGTCATTACTCCTACTAAAAATTACAGAAAAAGAGAAAAGGAACCAAAAAAGAAACAAGTACTTTAAACTTTGAACAAGCTATGTGGCACACAACATGCCTGCATTTGGCATGGGCAACTTAATGAGGCAAACCAACCAAACACAAAACCCAGTCAATTGGCTGGCTGAACTTCAACAAAGCTGTTCCCTTCCTTTTAACTACAAGGGGGAAAGACCCAACCTGCTGTAAATTTAGCTTTATGAACGACTAAACCAAGTATCTATTCTCAAAAGCTGCGCTATAGCTATAGAGTAGTGATGGTTTCCCTTCCTTGGCTAATTTGCTTTTGCATTATTTGTATGCTGTTTTGCATTGCTTAATTATTTAGCTCAGGAAGAACCCGATTTGATCTAAAAAGAAATCATGCCCAGTGTTTTGTAAAATTGGGAAAACTACAGGAACTGCATTTCCACATGTTTCTGATCATAATCTGAATTGTCATGCCTATACCCTGGCTTTAAGTTGTAAAAACGAAAAAAACTCATTAATACTTCATATTTGTAGTTTCGTCTGAGCTCTGTTTAGCTCTTGAGATAAGAAGCAATATTCTTTAAAAAAAAGGAGGTACAAACCCAGAACACTTAACAAAATCATCAATTAGTTATGAACAAGACATGGACGGCACATCTCTCCTCAATGCAACGTGATATCCAAATATCTACAGAGCCACTGTACATTTGGATCAATAGTAGAACATAAAAGTAAAACAGTTAAACCTGAAGCAACACATGATTTTCATTTTTCCACTCAAACAGGGAGAGACCTGTTTAATGAAATGTGGCCAAAAAGGTTTCTTTAATCCTAAATTAATACAAATATAACCACAATTAAAGAAAATCGATCATCTGGAACCTTCAACATCATTTAGCCCACATCCACAGAAAGCAAAGATGAGTTAGTCTTGTAAATATCTAACTAAATGCTTAAATACTTAAAAGGTTTTACTACTCAGT
Source organism: Coracias cyanogaster (assembly GCA_033124195.1). Classification (NCBI taxonomy): domain Eukaryota; kingdom Metazoa; phylum Chordata; class Aves; order Coraciiformes; family Coraciidae; genus Coracias; species Coracias cyanogaster. The sequence goes on along the minus strand of JAVSBS010001160.1, from coordinate 17,218 downwards.
GAAACAACACGGTTTAGTGACATCTTTTATTTTAGAACAAGCACTCAGTAAGTCACAGTTTCCCATTTTTGATACTGAAGTATTCCACAAGATCAACCATTATGGTTAAATTAGGACCTTTTATCCAAAACACTTGGATTTTAGCACCTTAAATAAAGAGTCAAAGTAACATCTTAGTGGTATTGAATGAAGACTGTGCTCATCCTCTGGAAAATGACATGGACCATACGTACCAGGTGCATTTAGTCCTTAACACGTAATAAGGCAGAAGGGAAACAATTCTAAGCAATGCACTTATCTCAATACGATCTGAATGATAATAAAACCTCTCCAATTATACAAAGTCTTTCATGGAGAAATTGTATTTGCTCCCATACATCAAACTTCATAGCATTTAAATCAAGTGTGAATTTACAATCAAACGTGTCAGTCAGGAATCTGTACCCAAAAGAAAAAAAAAACAACCATAGTTTTGTTATTAAATATCAGTAAGTGATGTGTCTAACTCAAAGTTCAACTCTGTACTGTAACCAATGCTTTTTCAAAGATTTAAACAAACCCTTAATCCAGTAAAACAAATTAATTTCAGAGTTAAAGCTATTTCTTCTAGCTCACTGTCCAGATAACAGGGCACATCAAACATTTGCTCCCACAGGCACAGTTCTTTGGCAGCAGGAGCGATCGTAATGGCATGAATCTGACTTTTCCTGTCACCGAATTCTCCTATCACTGCAATTCCATTAACATCCCAACACCACTTCTGATGGGTACAGAACCTCCTTCCTGCACTGACTCTGAGTGCATCAGCCAAATCTGTGCCTAGCTTCTACCATGCTTCTAAGCACCTCTGTGGATTTCTGGGGACATACAGAATGGGGTTTGTTTATTTTAAAGAAACAAGCAGTCTAACTAGACACGTCCTAAACACCATAATCTCTTGATTTTGCCACTGTAACACCATCCTTTGCAATTCTAGGCAGTTTTGCCAACTAAGCCTAGCAAACTGCCTTCCAGAAGAATCTTTTAGCACTGCACTCTGCTACTAACAGCAGCTATGAGTTAACGACCAACTTGCGTAACAACCTTGCATACTACAGATGAAGACTGGTGTATTCCAAGACTGTATTTCTTCTTTTCCACTTAATTTAAGTTTGTGATGTTAGACACACAGATTTGTTTGTTAATTTTAAGCAACAACAAAAGCACAAAAGATTACAAACTAGTCAATCGCTGGCATTAAACATTACCTTTCCTGCAACTAAACAAATGGCCAATATTAATAAGTAAACTGGTGTATTTCAACATAGAAGTCTTCTAACCTCAGTAATCTCTGCTTCCTTCCTTTCCCCTCAGTAAAGCTAGGAATTGTACGGAAAATTATGTTCTCTTCAATGCACAGCAGAGCAGCATTCAGTCTGGTTACAGCATCCGTCATAGATCCTCTCTCTGTTTGGTTGCTCGGTTGTCCTCTTTGATGCTATTAGATTTCTTCTCTGCATCTTTTTTCTTCTTTGCTTTTTCAGGTTTTGTTTTGTTTTTCCCCTTCTCACTTTCTTCTGCTCCTTTGCCGGGATAAACTTGACCTTCCAGGGTAACATCTGCACACCTTTCTTGATTTATCAAAAAGTCCTTGATCTCCCAGGCGTAACCGCCATCACGTAGCATAAAGATGGCACGATTTGAGCCAACGATAAACCTGGTGGAAAGACATTTTTTTTTTTTCAGTTAGCTCCCATGACTTTCAAGCACTACAGCATTTTGCTTAATCAAGAGCACCTCCAAGCCAAGGGATGCATTTAAAAGCAAGAAGCTGGCCTTATTGCCTGGGGATGATGACAGGCAATTTTCTAGCATACCTAAGAATGAAATGTATTAAGTTTACAAATAACCAAGGAGGAGTAAGAATACGAAGAAAACTTAAGAACTAATTCAGACCATGTAAAATGCACCAACGGGCAATAAATTTGCTTTGTACACTGCAACCCTTCTCAACCTCAACACAAGAGCACAACATTCCTCTGTTTCAAAATGATCCTCTCTCTCTGAGAGAAAAACCACATTTTCTAGACAGGGGAACAAAAAGCCTTTTGTGGTGACAAGTCTTCCAAGGGTGATGTTCTCCATCAAGAACATAAAGGCAAACTACCGCAGCTAAAACTGATAAACAGCTGAAAAGTAATGAGACAAAAAGAATCTAGGCTATGCACACCATGCATAAGTGTTAAAAAGATTTGTGCACCACACCAGATTTTTCTTAGTGTGATTTAAATTGGCATATAAACTGAGAGAGAAACAAAACTCATGATGGATGGAGGTGGGGAAGGGCACAGGACGAACAGCTGAAAAGATTTTCAAGAAGAAACAAGGATTTTGTAAAAGCAAGAACTTTATCCTTGAGTGTAACAGCTTACCTTTGCACATCATAGTTTGCATTGAAGAGACTGCCCTGCCACAAGCTAGTAATTTCTTCTGTCTCCTTTTCTGTGGGGTTTCCTGACACCGTGACAAACATCATCAAAGTCTTCCCCTTTTTCGTCAGCTTCAGGATACTTTCAGGCTTGCCTGGATCAATTTTTGAGAAATCTATTGGTGCTGGAGGCCTCTTGTGTTCAGGAAGATCTCCTTCTTCAATGTCATCATCTTTCTGTTTTGAAAAGGAAAGTGAAGCTTTCAACTCAACTGTTTCACAAAGCTGTTCTTCTTTGAAATTTCCCATTGTTTAGAGAATAACTGTTTTGATGAAGCAAAGCATTGTGTAGTTTCATGATGGAGATTCTCAAATAAAAAGAAATAGTGACTTTTGTCGCAAGATACTTCACCAAGAGTGTTCTTCCCGTTTATAACCCTCCCCTCAAAATGATGCACATTTTCATACTGACAGGTAGAATCTCATTTTACCATGTACTGAGAAATACTTCAGCCACAAGGCTAATTCAATACAACTCTATCTAGGTACTTCATAAAATAGCACCTTTTTTGCCCCTCACAGTTTCACTGAAATTTATTAAGCATACGAGATAGACTGAGAAAGTTGCACTAAAGAGCATCGTATACACAAATTAAAAAGTTGTCCATCTGCATATTGCTTTCAGAGGTCAAAACTCACTTCTGGGAATCATGGTTTTTAAATAAAAAGACAAGAATTCAAAATTCCAATGCTCGTGCCACATAAAAACTTTTATTAAAAATTTCATTACTTTTTTAATGCACAGATGAAGAGCAGCTCACATCCTGACAACATAATCATCAAGAATCACTGTTAGAAAAACAGAAAAAAACCCTCTTGATGCCTCTGCTGAGGCTGACAGGCATTTAAATATTTAGAAAGGCAGAATTTGAACTGCTGCCCCTTAAAACAGCTCCTGGCAGAGGGAAGGAATATACTGATAACTTACATTCAACTAGAATTTTATTTCTTAAACAGTATTTGTATCACAGAATAAAAAAGAACAGAAAAACACAGAAGTCTTATACTGGCATCCACCCAAGCACTAGTAAAGAAGGGATTAAGGCAGATATTTTATGTGTTGTTTTGACTTCAAACTTGTAGTGGAAACATGCATGGATCCATTTGGAGGATGAGCCATAACAGTATCTAACACTATTCCCCTCAGGAGCCTCAAAGATCAGGAGCTGAACTTGCATTTTAGATCTGTGTTACCTTCTCATCTCTGCATATGCACAGACACAAACTCAACATCATCCTCTTACAACAGCCCACTACAGGGAGCATCCCATATCCTTTAAAGGTTAAGGTGTCACACAAGTGACCTATGTTCTTCTCCCATCTCAATTACGTAGACTTTGCTGTCTTTCTGAGAAGAGACTCCAAAATTTAGTTACCACAGAGCAGAAGTTGTAGAAGCCTTAGATTTGATCCTTCCTTTCCTTACTACTTACCTACCTGTTTCAATTTTACAAGTCTGAAGCATGCTTTCAAGTAGTTCACATGCCATTGAGAATTCCGTATTAAGTGAATCAGGAGCAAAGGAGAGCCCCGGGAAAATCCTGCTGTCCTCACAAAGCAGGAAGAATACTTATCGCACAGGAAGTTGGAAAAATGCTCATATTGGTGAAGTACAGTGAAAATACAAAATCTTACATGATTGAATGAAAAACGTTCTTCAGAAGTAAAAGCAAATCAATCCTAATTGTAGTCCATCTCGGGTAGTGGAAAACCAGCTTATTTCACAGTTTTGAAAGGGACAGGCAGAAACAAATGTTTCCAAGTACACCTTACACAATACAGAAACTGACTTTGGACTTAGTGAAAACACAACCTACTAAAATATATGATCTATTTGTCCCTTAACTATTCAACTAAATTCTTATAAAGTTGTATTGTTACAGTTTGAATAGAAATACTGTAAGTGGTCAAAAGCTCCCCTACACAACACTTTTCTTGATCCTGTACAAACTATCGTGCAGTTTTGTATTTATAAAGTTATTTATAAAGTAAAAAACTGGAAGGAAAGTGTATGCTGTTGCTTTTAAATGTTTAGTAGATTGGTTCATTTAAAGAGTAACATGAGGCTTTGGAGGGAAAGCATTACATAGATGCAGTAATAACCACATATTCCTTCTCCCCCACTCAGCTCCCATTCTCATGCATTTCTCATCAATGCCCTGGATTTTTATTTTTAAAAATATTAGTAACATATGTCACCTCATTCCTCAGCCTATTCAATTACATTAGCTCACAGTCAAGGCTGAGAAACCTTGATTTTACAATAATGAACTATTTAAAAAACATGACATTTCCTTTACAGAAACACCCCCAGACCACATTCTCAGTTTCGTTTCCAGCTCCTCTGGACTCAAGGCTGCTGGAGAGTCCCTTTCCACTAGGGAAACAAATCCCTAGGGGGCTTCCTTCAAGCTGTAGTTGTGCAAGTGAGCTGCTGAAGCAACCTCTCTTTTCCCCATTCCTCATACTCATTTTCCACTGGACCACTCTCTCAGTTCACCTGGCAGTCACGCACATGGTTGCACCAGCACGGTGCAAGGGGCAGCACAACAGCCTGAAGAGAAAGAGCTGCTCATTCTGGAGCCTCAGCCTCGCCAGGCTTGTGGCTGAGCACAAGGATGTTATAAGCACCATACTCCAATGCTTTTAAACTAATTAACAGGGAAATTTAAAAAAAATTAGGAGTCATCTCACTCAGCTGAAAGTAATAGCACTTGATTCTGTACAGATCTGTGCCCTGTGCCCCTCGCTCCCGAGCATAATTCCTGCTCTTATCCAAATTAATAATAGCCCCTTTGTTTCTCATCCCACCCCATCAAGTTCACTCATGCCCTTTCTTCTCCTTTACCCTCCGGCCACCACCCCCTCAAGCCTTTCATGTTCCTTATATATGTCCTGACTACCATCAGGCAAAATGCCATACAGCTGACCAGCCCCAAGACCAAACAACCGTTAATTGTTGATCCCTTGATCAGTAGCTTTTTTCTTCTTGGGTTCTGGCTCTATGTGCAGTTCCCCAGCAGCAACGCCAACCCGAGCAGCCAACTCCCCAGCTGCTCAGCCACATCTGCATACAACATGGCTACAAGCATTTGTGCAGCACATGGTGAAGTGGACCAAAGACCTGCTCCAGCTAAAGCGGGGAAGCCCTAAACAGTCTCCCAATGCTGCCTGCCACATGGCTGGAACAGAACATCCAGCCAAAGAGTCATGACAGCATTAACCCATGCCTCGCTTTCATCCAGGCATCTCATTCACAAATTCAGTTGAATCTGACCAATATGACCACTTATGCTTTCATTTTTTTAGCAGCTGGGACCACCAGGTCCTCGGCTGATACTGCTAACAGAAAGGTGAACTTTGAGATTTTTACACTATTTTACTTGTAATTTTAACTCCCATTTTCTAAGAATCTCCCTTCCTAGAGGGAGATACATAACAACATGGGATGAGCAAGCCCGTAACCTGCCAACCCCGTACAAGGCAGACATCCTTACTTCTCACAGAAGTTACTTTATCTGTAGTACACATACAAAACCTGCTTCTCCACCTTGACTTACAGCTATAACAGGTGTTGCGAGAGACAGAAGTTTTCCCTCTATTATTTCTTCCAGTTTTTGTGCAAAACATTCTGTGGAACAGCCTCATGGGAAAGAACAAAAGCCACTGATGAGTGCTCTGGCATTTATCTGATGATGATGGAAGACAAAAATAGTGAAGAGAAATGAACAGTGGCATGACAGTTACATGGAGAAAGGAGTGACGGGGAACTGTTAAAGAAAGTTAAGGCAGAGGGCTGATGACAAATGAGGGGGGTCCTGGGAGAGCTTAGAAGTCGTCACTGCTGTGAAGAATGGTAAGGAAGGCAACACCAAACCAGAAAACCAATTACATATCTACTCTGTAAACACGAAATGAGCATTTCTCCTGCTATTCACCCTTTGGCCACAAAATGTATATCCCTTAATGCCCTGAAACAGCAAACATTTAGGTCAAATCAGGCTGATGGCAAGCATGGACAGTATGTTTGGGCTCAGGTGCTTGGAGGAGGGAAGGGGGCAACAGGGCAGGCTGCTGCCGCCCGGGGTGAGGGCAGCTCCCCCAGCAGCCCCTTCTGTGCCCGCCTGCCCCGGTTTCGCAACCTCCCCCACACGAACCAGGAGCCTCAGAGGAAGGAAACCGCCACCTTAACGCCACCGGCTTCGGGGATCCCTCCCGGCCGCTGCAGGCCAGAGCCCCAGCCCGGGCCGCGGGCGCCAAACCTCCTGCCTTCGCCCGGCGGAGGCACCGCGGGACCGGGCAGAGCGGCCGCCCGACCGCGGAGCAGCCGGAGGGGCTGCCCCGAACGGGAGCGCCGCCTGCGGCCCCCGCTCCCCGCGCCAGCCTCGGGGTCCCCGGCCCCTCCCCGCACCTCCCACTGCTCCAGCAGCCGAGCCATGTCCGCGTCGTTGTAGTCCCGAATGTCCTTCTTCTTGGCCGGCCCCGCTCGCCGCTTGCCCTCCGGCTCGCCGGCCCCGGCCGCCGCGCACAGCCACAGCGCCAGGCCCAGCAGGGCCCACCTGGCGGCCGCCGCCATCTTCTCCCGGACCTCGCCGCGGCGGGAAGGCGGCCCCGGCTGCCTTGAGGGGCGGGGGCAGCAACGAGCAACGGCGGCTCGGTCCGGGCCGGTGGAAGAGGAGGAGCTGGAAGGGGAGAAGTGGAGCAGGGACAGCGATGGAGGCGGCGGGACGGGCTGGGCGTCACCGGGGGCGGGGACCAGGGGATGGGGCCACGCCGCCTTGGGGCTGCTCCGGACGGAGATGCTGCTGCCGCCGCCCGAGGCGAACACTGGGAGCGGGCCGGGCCGTGGGGGATGGCGAGCACCCTCCTCCTCCTCCTCCGCCTCCGCCGCGTCGTACCCCGGCATGAGGCCGCGGCGCACAGCGGGCCCTGTGGGGAGGCTCCGGTCCAGCCCCGGTGTGGTCCCTGCAGGCCTTGGCCCGGACGACGGAATGAAAGGTGGAAGCTGTGGGTTGGTTTGTTGGTTTCTGGTCTTTTTTTTTTTTTTTTAAGTCTGATGGACCAGCTTCTGGAATATAAACGATGGGATTTCTTTCTGTTGCCTTTTTTAAAGCAGGATAACAAGTATCTGTGTTCACTCATCTGTGTGATAGGAACTGGGCCCACTGCACTGAGTCTTTTGCTTTTAAATAAAGCTGTTACTAAAATACTCTAGAACACCTTGCCACCACCACAAGAAAAAAAGAAAAAGAGGAGATAGGGCTTTTTCTTTGTACAGATTACTTTTCCATTATCCTAAATAAACCAAATTACACAAATTGATGTCTGCATAGCCTTATTTCACTCTTCAGCCTTCATTTTTTTTTCCTCATGAAAGCTGTTTTCATTATAAACAGCACCATCTTCTCTTTTGTCTTTTAGACTTGGACTCCAAGAAGTTTAGATTTGGGAATTCAAGGAAGCATCCCAGTTAACTGCTACTGGTAGATACTATGGTCAGGCTGACTAGTGAACAAGGTGTTTTTCCATTCCAAGCGGAAGCACTGAAGGGAGTGCTGGTTCAGAGCAGAGGAACTAATTCTATAGAGTGAACACTTCAACTCCCATTCTGTTACTGTATATAGTCCTATAATGACCCAGGAGCCCTCTGCCCCTATGGGCACGGTGTGCAAACACAAAACAAAAGCGGTCAGTAGGCAGAGACATGGGTTCAGGATGCTTTCCGAAGCCTGGACTTTGTCTTGAAATGATAAGACACTGAAGGGCTACATCGCTTGTGAGTGACAGGGAGATATGCCATGTGAAGCAGCAGCTTGCTGAGTGCACGCACTGCATGAGAAACGGCAGAGGAGGATGTGGGATCCAAGATTTCAGCACCCTGATAAACAACCAGCCTGGTCTGCAACCTCCATACAGAGGGTTATCGTTTTATAACATTTCAGACATACTGCCAGTGCGCCTGAGAAACAGGAAGCAGTTAGACCATAGCTATTCATGGAGCTTGTTAAATGTACAGTAACTGAAACTGGGGTTTAGTCAAGTACCTTCCACAAAGCTGTCCAATGAGTCACTAATGAGTGCATTTTCTCAGTGATTTCTCATTAAATACAATGAATATCAGGTATACTATATCAGACTGCCTTGATTAATGAGGTTTTACTAAAATATGTTTCCAGTAACTTCTGTTATTACTGGATCATGCATACATTCATTGGAAAAAAAAATAAAGATTCAACTTTGGAACGCTGGACTTGCAGCATAAAATATTTTCACTGAATATCTACTGGGAAATATTTTATTCAATTCAGTTTTCTCTTATTGCACCACACAAAGCCACCTTTGACTTTCTTTAGTATATGGTGCTACATTCAGATGTGGATCTCAAAATGAATCGAATTCCCTTTGGTAAGTGAACAAGTGGTTCAGTATATCCAGCGCTGCACCAAACACCATCATACACATTTCCTTGTCAAGCATATAAAAGCTTTAATTGGAAAAGGAGATACCTTTCGTGCTTGGCACTGACCTTGCAACCATGTCTGTTCAGGCAGAATTCTGTGTCCAGGAAGAACTTGTTCAAAGTGTGCTCTTGGTGGAGTCAGCTGCAGGACAAACACCCATTCAGCCTTTGTGCTCTGCTGTTCTTCTTTCCCATGCAAGAAACAAAAGCAATGTGGCTAGGAAGACCACTGACAGGAGCAAAGCAAACTGTGTTTCCTTTTTATTGAAGCACGTTACATTTTGTTCAGAGTATCTATAGAATCATACAAATATGCTTTTTAAAGATAAAGCGTTTTCATATTCTGTAACTTTTTCTAGTCCTGGCAGCTAACACTACTACAATTGCGATACAGAACACAGCTGATAATAGATGGCTACTTTCGTTGCAGATTGCAAAAGTAAGGTATTTAAGGCTTTATCTTGTAGCTTCCCATCTACTCATGCCAGGGAATGTCTTAAACGGTGGTTGTCATTTTTACTTCTGCAACACTGAAATTTTATTAGTAGTACTTTCTAGTATAAAGTGTTACACCTTATCAGAGAGGCAAATCTACCCCCGCCTGTTGATGTGAACTGTTTTCATTATTGAGTAGGTCTGGGTCAAGCGGTAATAGGAGAGCATTCAGGATATTCTGAATTTCTGTTAATGAAGTTTGGGATTCTGTCTTTTTTTTTTTTTTCTTTCTTTTAAATATAACCTGCATTTTTGGAACTACATTTGTGCAATTACTTCTTATGAGTTACAAGAAGAATGTGCATATTTTTAGGTGCCAAAAGCTCTCCCAATTCTGTGCTCGTGGTGGGGCTTTATGTGCAGTTTTCTATTTTAAAGTGGATTCTCATTTGTCACATCTTACTTTTCTTTTGTAAACACAGTACAGAAGGGTCTTAAAGCTTCTCCCTTGACATTCCTTGGAATGAAACCTTGGAAAGAAAAAAGAACTTGACTTTGTCAAGGAAAGGGCAGTATCTTTTTGGAAGGACATAAAGATCAGCCCTAAGCATGCCGAAGGGACGATGAACATGCAAGGGCTACCTCCTATCAACACGTGCTGTGTCTGGGACAATGAATTCATTTTAAGAGCTCTATTAATACAAGAGGATATTTAATAGCGGGTCAGATGAATGACATGTTGCGAAAAGCAGCCTTTTAGTGATTACTTTGAATATCTAAAATGATTGAGGTCTGCTGTACAGCCATGCTCTTTATACAGCCTGACAGAACTGCTTTTGCACCTACCAGCTTAGTAAAGGACCAGGATAATATTGTGTTAATCAACACAGAAGACTTGCTGAGTAACAGATCCCAGAAAACTTGAAGCAAGTTTTGAGATGACCCAAAATTCAGAATAATCTTACCCTGATTAAAAGCATCATCTTACATTTTACAGAATGTCAGGATACTCTGAGTTATTTTCAGTAAAAAAATCGATGTTTTCATAGGTCAAACTATCTTAAGGTCCCTAAACGATCCCTTGCAGAGACGATCTAAGGCATGAGGTTTCATGCAAAGACAGCGCATGTGTTAATTCAGACCTCTGTATGCCATCCCATTCAGAGAAAAACTTGAAGGATCAGACCTGAACACGCTACCATTAAAAACAAGAGTATTTCTAAATCTCAAGAAAAGAAATTACGCGTTTTTGTACTGCTACTAGCAGCGTAGCAAGCAACATATGCTGTCAACTAGACCATGAACATTTGAATGATTCAGAATAATTTCAGCCCTCCCAATTAATTTAATGCATAAAATAAGCACATTCACTTGCTATCTATTACGAGAATGTAGATTTTTGTTCCAGAGCTAGTCAGGCCTTGAATTCCTGGCCCCAATTTGAAAAATCAAGTCTTCCGTTCAAAATTCTCCTAAATTAGGAGTTAATTATTGTGATTTGAACATGAAATTCCAATTTGGGTACTAACCTTGAAATTCAGATTCTGAATTCAGTTTTGACCACAAAAATAAATCTTTACCCTAACTTTATGTTATCCTGTGCATGTGCATTTAATAAGTTGAAACTTACTGATGAATGGAGATGTTTGACAAATGACACGTTAGCTTTGTACCACTACCTATCTGATGGAGTTTGGGGAAGGGGTACGACGCCTGCCTGTCTAGTCAGCTGCAACAGAGCTACACACTGTAATTCTTAAAGTCAGTAACACCCCTGAATGTTCCTGTTAATAACTGTACTGCAAGAGTTGCTACAAATCTGTGCTGGTTAAAGCTATGTACTGGTTACACAATTTAAAGTTACCCTATTAAGAAAAGAATTACATTAAATCAATGTCAAAGAAGGTTTACACAGTTCCCACAGGAATTCCATTTATAGTCTTAATTTCCACAATCTAAGTGAAATTAATTTTGTAGTCCCAATTTAATTTTAGGTTTACAGGTCAGCGCTGGCACCTACATCTAATGTGAGTAATACATTACACGAACTTCTGATGAATTTAAAGGTGCTAGACTTAAACTGGTAATAATCAACAGCTCTCCTCATAGAATACACACGCACAATGAGGAAAGTGTAGGATCTGATGAAAACATCTATTAAATGTCTCTCCTTTTGTATGTTAAGAAAAGGAGGAACCCAAACCCTTCTGCAGGACAGAACATACTACCAGAAGTGCAATTCAGGAAGGGTGGGCCCTTGCACATTTTGTTCAAAATACTGTGTTCTTCTTTGATCTCAAAAAAACCCAGACCTATGAGTCTGAAGGGAGGGTCTGGATTCCTGTTTATGCTGGACCATTCTAATCAATAGCATTTACCAGTCTTCCATTAAGCGCTTCTGAGTTTCAAGGCAACTGACCTACAAACCTGGCCCTCCTTGCCTGCTCCAGTGAGGGAAGGAGAGATGTTGCAACTAACGCTCTCCTAGGTGCTGGCCTCATAAAACACGAGGTGTAGGATGGATATCCATGTGCAGATGGTAGATAAGAACAGGAAGCAGAAAGCCATGATGGGCTGTATCAACATAAAATACAGCACAGCCTTCCATTTCATGCAAGAGGTTTTGTAGCTGCATTTTTCTTCTCATAAAAATGCGTCTCTTTTCCACATCAATGTATTAAATAGCCATGGTAACAGCAGGGGACAACCAATCAATTATATATGGTAAGTGGTGAAAACAACAGTACAATAAATGGTGAATAAAAGAGCAGCAAAATAAAACAACACCTTCGCTGTATTATCTTTCAGTTGAGCAACAGGAGCTGACCAGTATTTTAGACATAACTGAGATATCTACATTACTGCTATCTACGTAATAATTTTTTCTTACCTTTGATACTGTGTTTTTGACTATGCCATATTAAAAAAAAAACACACACGTGAAAACACCAAGGTTAAACCCATCTGCGAATGCTCACCTATTGCTCTGAAAGCTACTTATTAATAAACAAAACAATTTTAAAAGAAGAAAACAAAGCCCACTTGTGCCTGTGTTTGCATTTTGCTGTCGCAAGTGACCAGTTAACTGTTCCTCCAGATCTCTTGCTGTCTCTTTTTGCTACACATAGGCCAGTTCTCAGGTTGCATCTCTGGTGTATCACCCATGATTACCTCTGTAGACCAGAGACAGACCCAGACCTCACAATTTTAGTCCCTCGTGAAGTAATGACTGTAAGTACTGACCACAAAACACTTACTTAGCACCAAACCATTTAAGACAAAATAGATCTGAAAAACACTAAACCAGCTGACACACTTGCCTTTCCTTCTGTATGACTTACCATTGCAGTGCCGCAGAGAGAAAGGCCCAGCCTCTTCTGCAAAGTCTGTCTCTGTGTTAAAAGACTTCTTCCATCAGTCTCTGCTAACTTTATCCTCCTCTGATTTTTAGTTCGCAGTCTGACAAACCAGCTGCATCCCTCAGAACTGGAGCTATCATTCCTGTAATTACCACCTCATGGGTTTAGTCACATATAGCGGACACAGGGGAACCACTGAATTGCCTTTTATTCCTTCATCAGATAGCTCCCCATTAAGTTAGATCAATACATCTATACAGGAAAGCAATATAAAGTAGTATAGGCCATTGTATAGCAACTTCCTCTCACCAACCTGGCCACATACAGTGTTCATAAAATTATTACAACTTGCTATTTTGCAGCTATTACTCAACACTGGTGCTACACTGGCAAAAATCAATTCCTCCTTCACAAAAAAAAAAGAAAAAAAAAAAGATTTTACTAAGCAATAAAAGGTCCAAGGCCTGTCAGATGATTCAGGAAAGAAGACTTCAGTCTCCAGTTTCTGTTGTACAAAGTACAATGCAAAATAAAGATCAATGTGACGAAAGAAGAGCTCATACAAGTAAGCCAATCTTCTGTACACTACTAAGCCACATTAAAAAGCCTTTTAATCCCTTGTATCTGACAGTGCCTGCTGTTTTGAACCCCAGAGAGTTATTTAATTCAGACTCTGTCAGTGAAAGCTTTTTAAAGCCAAGCATGGCCACCTGATTTTCATGTCTTCTAAGTCTTTACACCAATTCACACAGCTGCCCAAGTCCCGCAGGTCACCTTTGGACTCAGCAGCCATGAAACAAATGGGTACGCACACTCTCTCCTTGAAAGAGATGTGCAAAAGACTTGTGAAGGAAATACCCACCCCAAACATCACCGAGTAAAAGTTTCCTCCTAAACCACACAAATACATCTACTGGACCTTTAAAGCATGTAACTAGCTGATCAGCAAATTACTGGACTGAAGAGAATCTGCCTTCAAGGCTGCCATTTAGAATAAGACCATGTGTTTATGGTCAAATAATAAGCATGGTAAACACAGACTATGAGTGATCTTGAACCCAGCCAGACCAGGTGTACTTACGAAGCAACAACGCAGTCTGCAGGAAGGCTCTAACAGGCAGCTACTCTAAGAAATGCCTCTTCCATGGTGAAAATGACCAATTAAGGTGGTATTTTCTACATTATTCTTTCAAACAGTAAAAGTCAGGTCACTTTTCCTCAATACACTTCAAATGCAGAAGAACTGAACACCCAGAGCTACTACTGGAGGAAAACAACATTTGGCGAGACTGCCTTGGAGACTGTCCACAAACAACACCTACTACATGACAATAGTTACTGGTTTTGCCCCTTGCTAATACTGCGGCTGATAAGCACTGGATCAGTCTTGTGGATAAGGTTAAAGAAGCTCAAAGAGTATTTTATTTCTATTATAGAAGTTACTAAGAGCTTTGGTGGCCCTTTATCTGCTAGGAACTGCCATGGGTTAAGGCCTAGCTGTGTCTCCGGTGTGAGTGATGGGGAGGACGGCTCATGGAAGAGCCACAGCAGAAACTGTCCAAACCACAGATGTCTCCACTTTGTCCTTGGGGAACAGCACAAATCATATGGAGCATCATGGCGGGGAGCAGCACCTGAAAATGGAAAAGGTTATTAGGTCATTTAGCACCTCTTCTAGCCAGGGGTGAGACCTACATATTCTAAAATGAAATCTTTCGAACACTAATTAAATGTAGTCAATCCTCATTAAAAAATAAACTAGGTTAATATTTATGAGACACATTCCTTGTGTATCTCACTGCCTCATTTAAGGAGGTATCTGGAAAGATTTTGAAATACGATTCAGCTGGTTTCTTCTGCCCATTGATTTTTATTTTTCAGAGTACTCTGAAATAATTCCTATTTATAGTTTCAAAACTGAATTGCTGGCAGTAAGCCAAAATTGTTTAGGCCCAAATCATGACCTTCCTTTAAACTGCAATAAACTGACTCAAGGAAACAGAATTTCCCTCACATGGTTTCTGTGAGGAGGGATGGGTGGAGAACTGCCATATTTTCAACACACCTGAAGACCAGTATCTGCCGCTTTCCTCAAGCGTGGCTCTATGGCAAGGGTTCCTCTCCATGCCCCCAAACTGTACATCCTGTTAAGCCTCCACTCTCACATCTGTATTCATCCTGCTCACATCTCACTGTACAAGTCTGCAGAGAAGGCCAAGGGCTCCTCTAGCTAATGGATGAAAATATGTATAAATGAACTTGTTTGAAGCTCTTCAAATGTATGCAATCCATTAGATGGGCTTTCTTTGTGCCAGGATGTTGCTGATCTGGCCTTCAAGTGAGGAGTCCGGTCCAATTTTCCTACATTTCAAGGTCACTTATACCCCTGCAGTAGTATAAATGTGGCAGGACATTAATGTAACCATGAATAGGGACAAATGTATTTCTGGATGTCTGTAGCCTACTAAATGCATTGTAGATTCCTAGAATGAAGAGGCTAACTTAAAAAGGAAAGTCTGATTGAAAGGAGCAAAAGAATGTTATTATTTAGCTGGAGCTTAAGCCGCAGCAAAATATGTAACAAATGTAAGATGTTGTTTCCACATGGACTCCAATTATTCAGGATTATGTTGATGGCGATACTGCATAACAGGCTAGAATCCTGTGTGTGGGACATAAATATTCTCACCACCATCAGCTACCAACCTATATAGTCCGTTCAGGAGCATCCCAGGCAGCATTAAACCCATCTTCTTATAACTCATTCCAGCCCAATTAGTAATTTTAATTTTATTATTGTTTAATGGCATTTACTTGAATGCCTCAGATTTACTGAGCGCAACATCTTAGTTTTGACAAGAGTCGTCTAATAAAGTTCTTGGTGTCCTGCAGAATGGAACCGGGCCAGAGGAGAAAGTCTTTCCACACACAGGGCCAGCGGGTTTGCACGTTCCCTGCTAAACCCTACCAAACGGTAACCCGCGTTCAGAAACAATGCCGGTAAAGTGAGAGAAACGTACCAAATGCATTTTCATTGGTTTAAAAAAAATGGGGTCAAGACCGGTGCTGAGGGAAATCTTTCTATGTAAGTGAAGACAGCAATCCCCCATACCATATTCCCAGCACCAGTGAGGGCCAGCCAGAGGCTGGGCTTTTCGACCAGACCAGGGCACAGCCACCCGCGCCCGCCGCTGAGGCGAAGGAGGCCCAGCGCCTTCACCAGCCCCGCGCTGTCCGTGCTCCAGCGGGGACGCCTCGGCCTGGGGCCCGGCAGCCGGGGCCCGGCACCGGAGCGCTGACCGCAACGCCGCACTCACCTGGCGGGCTGCCCGGGGCAGCGGCCTGGCGGGAGCGGCACTCGGGACGCCGGAGCCCCGGCGGGCCGGGCCGGAGGGCGGCTTCTCAGCTGCCCCCTCGGCAGCTCCTCCGTCTCCGGTATCCGACGGCAAGACGCGCTCCCGCGCCTTGGGCGGCCCCCCCGGGCTGGGCTCACCCGGCGGTCCCTCTCCGGCTGGCTTTCACTGCCCCCGCCCGCCCCGCGGTCGCCCCACACCGTTGTTTTCGGACTCGCCCGGCCCTCTTCAGTCGCCCGCCGGCGGGGCCGGAGCTCGCCTCCAGCCAGCGGGGCGGCCCGCCCGTGAGGGGCGGCAGAGGCCGGTGCCCGGCGGGGACCCGCGGCCGCGGCACGGCGCTGCTGCCCCCGCCGCCGGGGAGGAGCGAGAGGCGGCGGGCGGGGAGCGGGGCGGCGGGGGGAGGGCAGGATTTAAACGCAGGGCGGTGACACCGCACAAAAGATTTCGATAGGCTCAAGTGAGGTTACAGCGAAGGCAACGGGGAGGGGGGAGCCTCCCTCAGAGCCATGCAGCGTCTGGCTGGCGGATCCGCCGCAGCCGCCTCTTCCCAATAGTTTGTCTGAAAGCCTGAGAAAGGGAATTTAAAAAGAAGATTTCCTCCTCCCCCGATTTTTTTTTTTCTTTCTTTTTTTTTTTTTTTTTTTTTCCTTCCCTTGGAGTTGGCGACACGGCCAGGAAAAATGGCAGGAGGAGCGCAAGGCCGGGCGGGTCGCAGCATCCGCGGCTGTCGCCCGGAGCCACCACCCTTGTTTGCGGGAAGAGCCTAAGTTGGTGCGGCGGCGGCCACAGCGGGAGCCGGGCGAGGAGGGGCCCTGGGCGAAGGGGCATGGCCCGCGGCGGCGGCGGGGAGCGAGCTCGCAGCGCCCGCCTGAATGACCGAGGCAGGAAGGAGTGAGGCAGCGGCAGAAGGAAGGGGAACGGATCCCGCCCGCCCGCCCCCAGCACCCGGATCCGGTGGATTTTTTTTTTTTTTCAATTATTATTTTTTCCTTCTTCCCTCTTTCTTTTTTTTGCTTTTTCCCCGCTCCCCTCCCGCGGCGGTCCCCCCGTCCCGCTTCCCCGCGGCGCCTCCTCTCCCTGCCCGGCGGCGGGGTGCGCGGCGGGGCCGGGGCGGCGGGCGGGCCACACCCTCCGCGGCGCTTCC
>JAVSBS010001159.1:74962-91822 GCA_033124195.1 Coracias cyanogaster | reverse complement strand
CAGGGGAGACCTTATCACTCTCTACAACTACCTGAAAGGAAGTTGTAGTCAGGTGGGGGTTGGGCTCTTCTCCCAGGCAACTAGTGACAGGACAAGAGGGCATGGCCTGGAGTTGCGCCAGGGTAGGTTTAGGTTGGATATTAAGAAGCAATTCCTCATGGAAAGGGCGATTAGACACTGGAATGGACTGCCCAGGGCGGTGGTGGAGTCGCCATCCCTGGAGGTGTTTAAGGAAAGATTGGATGTGGCGCTCAATGACATGGTCTAGCTGGTGTTGTGGTGTTGGGGCATAGACTGGACTTGATGATCTTGGAGGTCTATTCCAGCCTCAATAATTCTGTGGTTCTGTGATAATCACAATTCAGTACTGTTACAAGTAGCATTAGGTCTCACGATAAAGATGTATTTTAAGATCCTTTCATTGTTTTCCTTGCCTGTAATTTTAGCTGACACTATATGAAGTATCTTGCTTGAGATTTTTAAAAGGAGAAGGCTAACATTTTCCCCAACTCATATTATAAAAAGGAATTATAAATGAATATTGCTTGCCTTTGATGGTGCTCTGCTCTGCACTTCAAGTCAAACTTCTTTTTCTGTTACTTCAATATTGCTTGAAAATCGGAAATTTTGTTCAGCTGATAGGCATCCAAGACACCTATCTTTTGGAAAGTCTTGCCCAGGACCATAAATCATGGCAACATGGCTTTTCTTATACAAATAAACTCTGAACTATATTTTCTCACAAGTAAACTATGTTTGTCTTGTATTTTGTGAACAAAATCAAACTGCTCTGCAAGTCTGTCCCTTACTGGCATACCGACTGCTTCAGTGGAATTAATTCCCCTGGGTGCCTTTATTAGATCTGTTCACTTTGTTCCTGTACTGAACTTCAAGTTCAGTTCAAAACAACAGAAACAGAGGAGGAGCTTTTCTTCTTCGGTTTTGCAGTAAGTGACTAGGAAATATTTTGTTGCCAGGGGCATGTGAAGTTCTGCAGGCCTTTCCAAATGAAACATCCGATTGTAGTGTTGCCTACACTACAAGGGACTCGATTTTCCTTCCAGGCTTATTAGCTTCTGGTAGGATCCAAAATGAACTGGTTTCTCCCAAAGCTAAGGTACAGTTCTGCCTCCCAAAGACTTGTAATTTAAAGTTGAATATTTGCTTCCAACTGAAAAGAAGTCCAAAAATCTGATAAAAATATCCACTGTTATGCATTAATATATCAGAGTTTCAAGAGTGACTTCAATACAATATAATGAAGGCTTCACAAATCATGGCTTAAAGAAGCTGTTCGAAGAGCAACAAAGGAAAATATATGGAGGCATTAGTATGAGAAACAGGAAAACTTATTGGCTTTGGGAACTGCACAACAGCTAAAATGCAAGCCCAATTTAAAGCCAATTAGGAGATAATGTATGGAGATTTATCAGTCTGCTGACATGCAACAAATACTGGCAGACTTAAAAATGAAAATCTTCCTAGAAGCTTTTTTATTCAAGAATATTTTGTGCTCTCCCTCACTCTGCCCCCTCCCAGAAAGGAAATATTTTCAGAAGAATGTTACATTTAATCATAACTAGTGCAAACGGAAAAAAAAGAAAAGGTTTTATGTGTCTTTTGAATGTTATATTGACTCTTCTATACAACCCGTAGACTCAGCTTTGGGTGGAATATTGTGATGTAGATTTCAGCTGTATTGCAAATGCATAGGATTTGCAGTTCTTACAAATTTACAGAACGAATATGACAATTTCCATTGCCCTAAACACATTAAACAATGGAGAACAACATATTGTGAATATTTTTTATCATTTTGAATCTCATTGACTTGAGTCGCAAGCACAGGGTACTATGGTACTGTAGGTCTTTTGTTGTGGCTTTTCTTTAATATTGCTTTTTTTTTTTTTTCTGTAGCTTTACATTTGTTCTGCTTTTGATGGAAAGGAAACATTTCTCATTAACATACAATGGATGATTATATCTGAACTCCCTCCAGAATTTGCGTTTTATAGATAAAACCTTTTTCTGTAATAAATATATGGGTCTGAAACATTTTTGTTTTGGTATCTCTTTTGTAATTTAAGATATTTGCTTTGCTTTGTTCTATAGAGGCTTTCAGGTTTATTCTGTCTCTCGTGTATCTTTATCTGTACGCCCAAGTCCACCTGAATATGTGTGGTTTGGTCCATATGCCACAAATGCTGAAATTCTTGTTTATCTTAGAGTTCCATCAGAGTAAATTTTTCTCTTTATCTATGAATTCTAATAGATTTTGTCTTTTCCTCTCATTGTTCTAGCTGTGCCTTGGCTTTCTCAGGTTCATGTCTGTCTCTTACTAAATATTCTCTCTCTGGCACAACTGAATATCTCCACTGAATTATAGTGAGGTTAATTCCTCACCATATGCTCCAGACTGCTTCAGGATGTTTTGCTGTGGAAATCTATTCTGCCTTAAAGTTTTGTGAGTTTTGTAGTATTTTGGCAGAGACAATTCAAAATTACTCACTAGGATTTTAAATGCAAACTGCTTTGAGGCAGCCTTCCAGACTGGCTAGCTGATTTCTTATCCGGGTGGCTGATTTCCTTGGAGATTGTCAAATTTTGCCCCTGGTATTTTGTAAGTTCTTTTTTTGGGCATGCTTAGAAAGCGATGGCTGAATCAAAGTTCTTTTACTCTCTGTAAAGTTTATTATTTTATTAAAGCAAACTGGCCCAGGGACTTCCAACGGGGAGCTGGGAAGCTCGGCAATCCTCTTTACTAGTTCAGACCTGGCTTTGGGGTTTTAAAATTCAAAACCTGCCTTTGCTGCCACAACAACTTTATATTGGTTAAAAACTCTTCAGTCACTAAAAATAGCTGTTAAACCAAAATATCTTATTCTCTTGGACTCACACTCTAAAAATTATTTTTGAAACTTAAGAGAACGCTAATTGCATTATTTTAAGGAGACTAGCTATCAAAGGATAGTCATGAATTCACTTTTTGAGCAAAATCCCATGACATGCCCATATTTTCTACTTTTTCATAGACTTTTATGTAAATATGCAGTTTAGAAAAAAAGGTTCATTTCATTGTGATTTAAGCAACAGAATTTTAAAGTAGTATACACCTTATGTTGAAATTACTGCTACAAAATGAGTTGCCATAAACTCATGTCTGGGGTAATGCAATGCTTGATGCGGAAGATTTATATTTGAATTTTTCTGAAATGACAAAAGATGTTTAAGATACAGTTATTCTTTAACTTACATTAAAATTGTAGCAGAATTAGCTTAGTAATATTTCTGGAGGCCTGGCTGGCCAAGATTTGTGTGTGTACTTAGGTTTTTATGCATTCCTCGGTAGCCCTCTGAAAATCACCAGCAGTGTCCTACAGGCATAGTATTTCTTTGGGCATAGTTGTTGGTATTTTGAATTCTCCAAACTGATGTTGCACAGCACCCCATACTTCTATAATCTTCATTTTTCGTGGAGCATTTACCAGTTCCAGTTTGACCTGGCACAGCAGAACATCTTCTTGAATGTACTCCGTAATTCTGGGCTTCGGAATGCAAAAATCATGGGGTCGATGATCGCATTGCACATTATGAGCGTCCCATTCACATGGAAAATGGACATGTAGCAGGCACAGTAAGGGTTATGAGGGCAAAACCTTGCTAAGAGGATGTGAAGAACAAAGGGGGCCCAACAGCAAAGGAAGACTCCAAGGAAAATAGTCAGTGTAATGGCTCCTTTCATGTTAGTTCTCTGGTGGGCTGTGCTGGTTGGCAGTGAGGCGATCTTTTTAGCATGAGATCGAGCCAGAAGGAACATATGGACATAGAGGCACAGTATAAAAAACATCATTAAAGGGAACAGGATGGTGAAGGGAATGACTGTTGCTGCTTCATAGGAGAAGAGGGCAATGGCAATGCTACTGCCAGCACAGAACATCCAAATGATCACCAAGATAACCACGGCCCTTTTTAGGGTCATGATATTATGGTACCGCAAAGCATAGAATATAGTGATGTATCTGTCTGCTGCAATGGCCAGCAAGCTGAAAATCGACCCCAGTAAAGACAGAATGAACATGGAATCCATGGCATCATCCAGCTTTTTCTCGAAGTCCCCGCGACGTGTCAGGTATCCCATTTTGCACAGGATGATAAAGATGTTCTCCAGAGTTTTGTACAAGCTGCCTAACATATCTGAAATGGCTAAACTGCAAATGAAGAAGTACATGGGCAAGTGCAAATTCCTATTTCTAACAACAGCAATAAGGACAAGCAGATTTTCCAGTATTCCAACAGCAGCAATAGTGAAAAAAACTTCCTCGGGCACCACGACCTGGGTGCAGTCAGTGATATTTATGGAAAAATCACTTATATTTTCGAGAGAAGGAATGCTTGTCTGCCCTGGGTGTTTGATTAGGTTGGAAGGTCTCTCAGTGCTCATTTCTTCTGGTTGTGGAAAGATTCTGGATGGTTGTTTTTTCAAGCCTGGCTTTATTCTGAAGCTGACCTGTCAGTCAGACCATTCTTCTTTTGATGAAGCTTTCTCCTTCATCTGGAGCAATTTTAAGACTAAGCTGAAATGTTTGGAATTTCTCCTACAATAAAACATGTAGAAACATAAACATCAGGAAGAAATTTATCACACAGATATGGCAAAAATAGACATTTGAAATATTACCTATTGCCATGGAATGAACATACTTCATCATCAGAGAGAGGCAAAGTTGGTTTGGACAAAATAAAAGCTGCTCCAGGCTTCGCTGAGCCTTAGAGGAAAACAAAGTATAAATTCTCTTTTAGCTTCCAAGCAGTTTTAAAAAATATGTGCTATTTTCTTTACCGATAAACATCCCACTATTACTGAAACTGATCTGACAGACTTCAAGATTTTGGCAATCTTTACTGGCCCAGCTGTTAGCTTTGAGAGAATCTGACTTCTCACAAGATTTGCAGTATTATTAGAAACAAATAAGACCAATGCCAAGATAAACTGTTGTCCAGGACAGTAACATGTTTATCACCACACTGTTGATGGTGAAGTGAAATGCCCTTAATTTAGATGTGAACATTTGTAAATATTGATGTTTTCAGAGGCGTGTTAGATACTTTCTTTTCGGTTAAATTGAAACTGTCTTTTGATTTGATGAACATATTTTTCTAATGCAGATTAAGATCCAAAGTACAATCTTTTTTTGTCTGTATTTCACAACTATCTAAAAGACCAAATTTCAACCTCAGGACAATATTTCCCTTTCTTCATAATGATACTGATCTAAACTACATCAAAGCATATAGGAATCTTTCCAGAGGATTAGGCTTTTTGTGCTTTTCACTGATATATAAATAGATATGATGTTAATTTAGCTTGGATATTACCCATAAACAACAGGACCCACTTTTTCTTGTCATTTTTATAGCCCCACTTGTGAAATACAGATGCGGTTGCTATTTGGAAAGTCATATTCTTTAAAGAACAGATACATTCTCCCTCTCATTTTAAGTTTAAAACAACATCGTTTGACACTTTCATAGCAGTAAGTCTTGAAATTCCTTTGGACGTTTGTTCACAGTCACAGTTGCCAAATGCCCAAATACCCCTTGTTACTCTTTCAAAGGGACAAGGTGAAAATTTTAACTATTTTGTATACAAACAATGCCCTCTGCAAATATCTGTGGTGATCCATAATTGGGACAAGCTGAACTGCTGCTTGAATGTGGTAAACCTTAATGCGGTTGAATGTGTTTGGCTGCTTTTCAATGGAAAACAGGTTTATGTCCTGGGTTTGCTAAGGTTCTCTGTGACATTACCACTAAGGTGCTTCTTGTGGTGGAGAATGCTGCGACTTGGACAACCAGCCATCATGAATTCAAGTGAAACAAGCTCACTGAAGAGAAAGCATCAGGAGAGCGCACACACGTATCTGACAACAAGGGCTGCGTAGTGGAATAAATGAATTGTGTAGCACTGCAGCACATGTGGACATACCCGAAGAAAATTAGGTCAACATCTGTCAGTATATGAAGGCAGGACTTAGGAATAAGAGCAATGTCCTTGTAATGATGTGTTTTCCCCATTCTCACCTACAGCTACTGTCACATAAGTTTTATGAATTCTAATCTAGCAATCTGTCTCACAATTTAATTTTCCCTCTTAATGACAAGTCAGCACAGACACTTAAGAGAAAGCCTAATTTCAATGGGATTTAAAGAGGATAATGAGTTGGCAAAAATGCATTTGTTAAGTCACCATTCTCTCACAACTATTTTTCCATAATGCTTCTTTGCTGATACTGTCATATTGCTGTACTCATCTGCCTGACAAACATGAAGGTTCCTTCACTGAAAACATAGTATTATGAATGGCATAATACCTTACAGCTGCCGGTTATCGTTTTACAGTAACTTCATATGAAGTACAGCATTTGGTTAGAGCAGAGAACTTACAAGGGCTTTAGTGCAGCTACAGTAAACTGAATAATTATATTATACACTTTAATGTTGTTTTCAAACAATTAACAAAAAGCCAGAAAAAGACATTCTTATTTCAGAGATTCTCATTTCAGCACATGTACATGGCTATTGCACACTATTTTATTAGGGTTTCAGCACGGATCTTGCCAGTTATCTCCTTTTCTCATGCTCCGGTGTGGTGCACGGTCATATTTTTGTCCCAGATCTCCCAGACAGAAATATCTGTGTATGCAGTGTAGTACACAGGTAGTAAAGCCAGTGCTTGATTTACACAATACAGATTATATCAGACACTATACGCAGTATCACAATTACAGGACTCTCGCACTGCTGCAGATCTACTGGGTAGTGTACATGAAGTAGTTTAACACTTCAAAGCAGCGTAGGACAGACAGACTGCACATGGGAGGTAAAGCTGCTGTGAATATGATGAGTAACCTCAGCGTGTCCTCGAAGCTTATGGAAAAAGAAGACACCTTGGAGCTTGGCTGCATATTTCCACTGGCTACAGAAATTAGAGCCAAGGTCATTTCACACAAAGCTATAAATAATCATCGGGTGAAAAAAACTTCACCCTCCTGTGGTGTTTGCACTAGCAGACACAGCTTGGATGCAACAGATTTCCTCGCCAGTCAATACCTTGCCAGTTTGCTTCATCGTTGTATCATCCAGATAAAGGGTTCGTGCCACTCACCAACACCACCCTCTGAAAGATCTCAGGTTTATCTTTTGCAGGTATCTGCAAGATCAGCCTTTCACAGCTAGTGGTTACTGGTCAGAATTGTTAAAAATAGAACACAACAATTTAAGAATAAAAAAGTGCCTTATACTACAATCATTTTTGCCTGGCAGTGGCTGAAGTATTTGGATTTTACCTTTTTCAAGGTCGTTCACAGCCTAAGAATAAGTCTACCTGACTGTAGCAGGAAATGTAAAACAGTGAACAAGCAAAAAAAAAGACAAAAAAAGACAAAAACTGAAAAAGTTTGAAACACACTTGAAAATGTGGCTGTATCACAAAAACTGCAAAAGCCTCAACGCATTCTTCTTCATGTTTAAATTAGGTCCTGGAGGGAGAAATCAATGGCTTAGTAACACTGGATATTCAGAAACATTATTTATCTCGAAAGAGGCAATCCCCTGAGCTCCTATAATGGGCGATGAGGTGATGGCAATAGTGAAATTACTAAAAACTGCATGTATTTGTAACACTATCAGCAATTTCTGTTTGATTTGTAGTTATCCAAAGCAAGGTGAAGCAGGACACTGGGGGACTGGAAGCCAGGACCAGAAACTGTACTGGCAATATTGTACAAACTTAGGAAACAAATAGAATTCCAATTACCTGTCAATTGTATTCATTCACCGTAGTTATTGTGAATCACTCTGACAGTCTGACACTTGCAAAACATATTCATGTATTACACAGCTAAAAGCCAGCCCCATTACTTCAGTGTGTGACAAGGCTGAGAATGCCTCTTGGGTGCTGGGAGCTGCCAGCACCAGGCAGGATTAATCTTGGACAGAAAGCGTAATTCTCTCCTGGGTATCCAGTGCCTGTTGATTACAAAAATTCAATTTTCTCTGCAGTAGAAATGCAGTGACTTAGGACCTGAAAGGTCTGGGAGTAATAGATCTGCACTTGTTTTGGTTTTTTTTTTAATTAGATGAAAACTTATTCATTAAATAAATAAACAACACAGTTCCCTCAGTCCCAAATTGTTAAATAAACTGGCCTGGTCAGCTGTAATAGCAACAAAAGTAATTTCAGCTGTGAACTATAATGATAAGATATACCATAAATACATACCATAAATACTGTATAATTTCCCAGCTGTTTTACATCTGTTAATATTTTACTAGAAAACCGTGCCTCCCTTCACTGGAGAGACTCCAAGCTATGTTTGCTCTCTAAACAGCCGGCAGTAAATAAAAACGGAGAGGGTATTGAGTAGTCTCCTCTGCTTTTGGGCAGCAGAAAACAACTGAGATAACTAGCCAGTTATGTAGATGCAATAATTTGTTTCTAGAGCCATGAAATGTATAAATTCCCCATCCTGTGTATATACTTCTTTTAAAAAACTAATTAATTAGGAAGGAAAAAGAAGTGTTTTGTGTTTCTGACAGTATATACAGTATACTTCACAATCCATTCAGTGTATACAGAGGTAATTATTTGTCACTTGAAATGTCATGACCTTATCTCAGTCCAGAAAAGTCTCCAATGTATTAAAAAATGCCTTCTGATGCCATTCTCTCTAGCGTTTCATCCCCAGAGCTATTCAGTGAATAAACTCTTATTGGTTTAAATAAAAGTACCTTGAGCATCAAGGCACCTGGTAACCTGTTCAGCTTGGCTCTAATTCTAAAACTTGGTCATAGTGGAACATTAATCCCTCGTGGAGGTGGTTGGACAAGCTGTGTGTGACTGGTGATGCTGCCTGGTGATGTTTAGGATGTCCTTCTTTTTCTGAAAATGATGCCAAAAGTCCCACGGATGGGAGATAGACACTTTTTCAGTCACTTCCATTCAAGCTGATACAATTATGTATCAAAATAGGTTTGGCAAAAAATTATGGACAATTATCTTTTATCTTGTTTCCCACTTTTCTAGATGGAAACATGCCGCATGTTACAAACTTTGTTCAGCAAATGCTGAACAAAGCAGCAGTCGTGATGGCAAAAGAGCAGCAGTATTAGTTCCCATCCCGTTCTGAATGTGAACAGTCTCAGTTCTCAGCCTTTAGGTCCAACAGAAAGGTCTCTTTCCAGCGGAGCCTTTCAGAAACGTGAGTTTTCTTTCAGAAACACATCAGCACAGTCCTTTTCCTTCTAAGTACTTTTTTTTTTCCTTTAAAATTGCAGCCTAGGTGAAACAATATCAAATAGGAGGATGTGAAAACTAGGATGAAAAATTAAGATACTATGGTACCTGGTGTTTCATCAATTAAAATTTGATAAATGACACTAATTAGTATCCATAATCTATTAGATCATTTATTCTTTTGCTTTGATCTCCCTCTAGTGTTCAACAGAATAGGATTAGCCAGGTTTTAATGACTGATGACAGCTCTTTCGTTCCTCACATGTGCAGACACTATATAACATTGTGTAGCCTAATCTCAAGTTCATGAACCGGCATCTGACCTAGATAAATGTTTGCTGTAGAAGGGTGTTCACTGCCATATATCTTGGACATTTATTCATTCAGAATAATGAATAAATGTCCCTTAACATTTCAGTGTCTGCCACTTTCTTAGAAATAACCTCACGCTGATAGAGACAGGAGATTCTGAAGGAAACGGCAAAAAGACAAAAGGGATACAAGCTAAATGCAGAAAAACTATTGTGGCATCTAAAGCCATATACCACTGGGCTAATTACTAGCAAAACCTTTCTCACATGATTATAGCTCTGGCTTCCTTATACACAATGTTTCTAGAGTGAAATTAGGCTGCAAACCACACTTACTGAAATTTAAAATGCCGGATATGTATTTATATGTTGAAGAGAATTCTATATACTAAGGAATACTATATACTAAGGAATTCTGTATACTAAGGTTTTTACTGACTTTCGAAAGTGTATAAAAAGAATTTTCTGGCTAGATCAGAAGCTGGACAGACTGGAGGAAGAATACAGATAGAGAAAATCTGAAAGATGGGTTTATTTCTCAGGGAGACTTTGTTTTTTTCCCCTTAAGATCAGCACTGAAATAACACAATTATGCGTTTGTTTTATGGACAAGGAAAAACAGCACTTTCAGGAAAGTTTTTCTTATTTGTATTTAAGGTTAGGTATAGTCAGTATTCCATGATTTTGTTGCCAACAGCAAAAAATACAATAAAGCATCCAAGCTATGCAGAATCTTATTGTCCAGGACTACTTCTTCCTATATGACACTAGTGTAGCTTCATTCAAAACACAGCCCTGAGTATTTCAGCAAAGATACTGCAAGCAAGAAAAGTAAATGTGATGAAGACTAAACAGACTGAGTTCTCCATATACTTAAAAAAAAATCTTTGCAGTAGCAGAGAGGAAAAGCAATTATTTAGGATGTTTCTGAATGAAATGACAAGAACCATTAAAATGACAGTGAGAAAAATAAATTAAAGCTGAAAAGTCAGGAAACGTTTTCTAACTGATCAACTCCCTGTGGCAGTATCATTTTTCACATACAATCGCTGAGACTGTAAGCTACACTCTTAAGTATCTGGAACAAAAAGAAATGGCATAAAATGTTGGAGGTTATATAAAAACACTTGTCATGAGGCATAAACACAGAATGGCCTGAAAGCCGTTAGTGAAATACCCCTCTTCATATCACATGTGCGGACAATTTATTGAAAATGAGCAATCTATAGAGAGGAAAACCCAGAACTTGTAGAAAACCAGGGGCTGTAAATACAGTCCTGCACTTGTGGCTGCTGATTTGCTTCTTTATCAACACTCAAACTTTGGAGGGGCCTTCCCACCGGTGCAGACAGCACGCTGTGCCCTGGGGAAAGGGAGCTTTTACAGCTCATTTAATACACAGCTATCCACAAAAGGAATGAAATTCGGTGAAGGTTTCACCTCTCCTTGCAGCTGAGCAGTGTGTGATCATGGGAGCTTGTTTGGGTTGTTTTGGAACACATGGAGTCCCACTCGCCGTGAAGCTGCCATTGCTTTGTAAAGTGATACATTTCAAAAATGTAGTTATTAGTCTATCGCAATTGTAAAAACATAACCTAATGAAAAAAATCCTCCTGCAAGATGCAGTTACTTGCTTTGGAAGTGACAGGCTTTGGTCACATCCTTCACTCTAGAAGATCAGTCTTAATCCATTGTAATGACTTGGTGACAAGCCACAATGATCAATGCCTCCTAAATACATATTTCTTTATTAAAATTGTAGAAGGCTGATCCATGCTTTTTTTAAACATTATTTACTGCACTCCAGACTTCATAGTCTGCCTTTATTACACCATTCTTTCTTATTTGCTTCCAGAATAAATTAATTTGAAGCCTATTTATAACTTTCTACAAGGAATAAAAAAATAATATTGAATTTGAACACAGAACAAATAGTTCTCTGGGATCATTGTAAAAATCAATCAAGAGGCCTTCAAGTGACATTTCTGAGGCCACTGCTCTGTTCTTATTCTTTCCAGTAAATCACTAAGTTTGCCAGTAACAGTGCCATCACAAAAATGTTATCAGCAAGCGTCAAGGAAATTGCCTGTACGGAAAAGCATTAACCATTTTTTGAAAAAGAAGTTCGCGCAGCCCTCCTAGGTGTATTTTTAGGAGCCACCCATCTTTTTCTCTGTCTGTGATTGTTCCAGTAGTTACAAAAAAAAAGAGCAGTTAAAGTAGATGTAACCATTAGAATAATATTTTATATTTTTAAGTGACAGAAGACAAGGGTGTGGGTTTATAGTTTAAGTTCACTATCTTGTAAACTCAGGTATGTCTTATTGAAAAAAAATGCATGAAAGATACAGGATCTTCTTTCCTGAAAGCTACTTAAAAATACTATTATGCTTTTTATCTTGCCACTGAGCTGATATATTCATACCTCTTTATGCTAAGAAGTTAGATGATTAAAAAATGAGATCAACAGATGGTTACTTTCTCTGGGAAACCTATAGGATGGGGGCAAGGTGAAGAAAACACCTTTTTGAGATGCATCTTTAGAGAGCCCATCTGTCTGGGAAGGGGAAATAATGAACTGGAAAACAAATGTGGGAAGAATCAAACCAAAATTCTGCAAGCCCATAAAAATCTGCTTGCATTTGGAGTAGTGGGCACATTGAACTTTAGTCTGGTTGCATGCCGGCATCCAGTGCTGGTGAGGCTTCTGCTGTAGGTAGAAGTAGACAAAGTCTCATTGGAAAAGGTGCGCTGTCACCCAAACCCACCTCTGGAGAGGTGTGGGAGGTTTATGAAGATACCTCAAATTAGGTCACTTTAGCTTGCCTTTTCCATGCGTTAGGATGTGGATCCCCATGGCAATGGTGCTGTGGTAGAACATTGCTGCACAGGTATCACAGAACTGCATGTGTGTATGTGTGTGTGTGTGTGTGGTGTCATTTGGCTTCTGCTTCTTGTCTAAAAAAAGTCTTCTAAAAGGAGAGCTGGAGGATAAGTGTTAGTTCAGGGATCTACAACAACATGTATTAAATATAAGCATTTACTCTGCCCCAATTTTCCTTGTGGTCAGCTCCTTCAAGGCCAGAGACCTCTGCTGTCCTCTGCTGTGTGCTGCAGGCTGCCACAGGATTAAGTATCTAAGAGCACTGGCAGTTGGAGTGCATCAAACCACACAGTCTTCTGTCAGTTGTATTCCTGAAAATCTCTAACAATACCAGGCAGATCGATGGAATTGCTCAATATTTACTCTACAGTAAGTGAGAACAGAATTCAGTTTCCCTGCAGCAGAGGGAATGCTACAAAGCTGCACCTGGCAGGAGCAGCCGTCCTTGCACAATTCACAGTCCAGATCCAGGAAAAGACTAATTGATGACCAGTCAGAAAGTCTCTGAGAGATTTATGACCTCTGGCTGGTGCTGTGAAAAAACTGAGATGAAACAGGGAGAGCAGTATCCAAAAGGTAAGAAACATTTCAGTGGAAGCTTTCCTACCATATAGCTTAACTTCTGGTGGTAAAGAGGAAAATCTTACTCCACCTTCATAAAAGAGGCATAAAACCCCTGCCAAAATTTTGCATTAGAGAAGAATAATTGTCAGATGAAAGATTTCAGGGAACATTAGAAATGCGGAACTTAATTCCACAAATAACATTGCATCTTTCACTACTTTCTCCAAGCAGGCTTGCTGAGGGTTAGATAGATTTAGTAAACCTCCACTTACCTGCTAGTGAAACAACCTGTGAGTCAGTGAGTTGGTAACTCTGGGAGCAACATTACTTATAAAGGAAATGAAGCCAACATGGTCTTTGCGTAAAGGAAAGACTGGAACATCTAAATCAAAGAGAAAGACAGTTGTCCCATTGGCATAACCTTGAATTAGGGTCACTTCAAAATAAATCATCCACTGTTTTTGAAAACATTTATAAGGAAAAAACAAAGATACCCAGTCAAAGGGAAAAATATTCTATGTTTCAGCAGGATTACCCTTCCAGCTACTCCTGATCTTTATAACCTCCCCTCCTAATACGTGGTAGACTGTAAATCAAGGAGTCTGCTCACAAAAAGATGATGATCCACATTATAAATAGTGTTTAAACACTGAGGTAGATGGTTGAGATGTCATAGGATGTTTGCTTCCCATCCAGATGATTGTCACTGTGGTTATCACTAGAGATACATATGGTATCTTCAGTTTAGAACTGAAAAGTTAACGAGGTAGAGAGAAGTTGACAGCACCAAAGTCCAGTTATACTGGTCTGGATAAATTTAAGCAATCATCACGGAGAACTGTAATTCAGGTCATGAAGGTAACAAATGTACTGAGCTTTAATAGTCATGAAGAGGTGGTGGTTCCTATTACTGTAACAAATGGAGAGGAATGGCATAACTTCGTTACCTTAGGGAAAGACTTCACATTTGAATCTATTAAGCAATTTTTAAGTAGCAATGCCTCAAAGCAGAATCATATTCTTAACAGTATAAACAAAATGTGCTTCCAGGAGGCACATTGAGTACAAAGCTGCAACGGTAAAAGAGCTTGAGCTGCATTTACTACACTTTTGACCTGGCTGTAGAGGTTCTCTGCTGCTCAGAAAAGATGTATGACGCTGTGGTTAAACGCACGGTGAATGTTTGGAGAAGCACAAGAGTAAGAAATAGGAAGGCTAGTATTCAGAGGTTCATTCTGGAAGGTACTGTGAGCATTTAGAGAGGGGGTCAGAGGTAAGAAATAAATTAAAATGCCCCTTAACAAACCACCTAACTAAGGACAAACCACTGTAATTTTAGCCAGAACAGTGTTTCTAATGTTAATGCACCGATTTTCTGTTTTGTGAAGGGAAGGTATGTAAAGACGAAAGGGCATGTCAGAGAGAGTTCAAGAGTTATTCAGCATTTTTTTCAATAAAATATCACTGTGTAAAACAGATATACTGCAATGAATTACAATGAAAAAGCAGATAGAACTGCCTGCCATAAAAAAAGAAATTAATCCCTCTTATCACGCTGCATAAAATGTACTATTTCCATTTACTGAGCCATGAAATCAGTAGAGAATTCTAGTTTGAAGGTTGAAAATGAACAGAATTAGAGAAGGACCTGACAAACTTCTCACAATGATTCTGCTAGTTCTGGGCTTACAAAACTATAGCCAATTTAATACTCATATGGTATATGCTTTCATCCCACTGTGTTTCAATTCTGAAGAGCACACCAGGAAATAAAGAGTATTTTCACAACGTGTGAAGAGAGAAAGAGATCTAGAAATTGTAGCAGTGATGAGCTCTGTAAATAGTCCAGACTTTCGAGGAGGAGCCATGCTCAGAAAAGTTGGCTAGAAGAGGAGTGCATGAATGCTGGGACCTCAGGTGGGCCAAGAAAAACACAAATGTTATTTCCACAGTATACAAAATTTTTCCGTCCAGTAGACAGGGAATACATCAACTGTAGTTTATCAGCTGTATTAAATACTTACTAAAGTCTCCAATTCTGTAGCCATTACCTTTAGCAAAACTCGTAAGCCTTCATCAGTGGACTTAGCCTGTCATCTGAGTCTTGCTTAAATAGGGCTGTTAGGTCAGGTTTCAATTCCACGCCACTCTCACTCTGCTATGCAAACTCGGAGCTTTGCAGAAAAGGAAAATATTAGGCTACTCCATCATCAGAAAACAAACAAAAGTCTTTTGGAGACAGATGGCTAGAGAAGACATTCACAGGAGAACAAGTTTTTCTTAAGCAGAAGATAGCCTAACTGTTATTGTCTGGTAAATTGGAAATACGTGAATAGTTGCAATTTTATTGCTAATAATCCAGTATTTGCACAAAGATGTTACTAATTCTTTTTCGGTGACTTGGAAAGTATGGAGTATGATAGAAAATTAAGTTTTAGGGGATTACTGGAGGCACACTGGTAAGGAATTCATCCCTGAGGCAGTGCCATATGATCAGACAAAGCTCCAACAAGAAAGGATTCAGCCAACTTTTCAGATGCTAGCATGTTTTATCTCGCACACTGAAATAGAACAGGTGTGATGATAACAGCTGGTATTAAAATGCCAGTAGAGAATTTTTTTGACAAATTTGGGGTAGATAGAGAAGCCTAAGTTGCAACACTGGTGTACTTCTCTCTCCGGCCATCACCTCTTGCTTGGTTGCCAGCGCCTCACAGGTAAGCCCTGTGGGGCATAAATGTGTGGTTATGGTGCCAAATCCCCGGGAAGCTTCATTTGTCATTAATCAAAAACACTTGCAGTAATATCAAAGGTAGTGCTGTTATTGACACCTTCACCAGAATAGGCTGGAAAGAATAATAGAAGGTGAGAGGAGGTAAGAACAGCTGTGTGACCATGGTCTCATCTGGACTTCTTTCAGAGACCTAGTTTCCTCATGTTCTTATGTTGCTCTGAGCTTGAGAGAAGTCAGTCTCCAGTGTCAGCCCATGTGCAGAGCTGCAGCTGATTTTGTCTGCCTAAATGTCACAAGAGTGCGCTGTCAATTTAAAAGGCTTATGATTTCAGATGCCTCGTGTCTGT
Organism: Coracias cyanogaster; assembly: GCA_033124195.1. Lineage (NCBI taxonomy): Eukaryota > Metazoa > Chordata > Aves > Coraciiformes > Coraciidae > Coracias > Coracias cyanogaster. The sequence continues at coordinate 75,687 of JAVSBS010001159.1, read as the reverse complement.
GTTAATGCAAATTCTTGCAATAGAACATTTTTTCACCCACTTCAGTTTTTCTAACAGGAATTGTATATTAAATTTGTTGAAGTCTACAATAGCATAATTAAGGAGTGCATTAGATTCAGTACACGTAAGGGTTAACTGCAGTTGCGTGGTCTCCTTTAATGTTAATATTTGCTAATTTTTAAATACTTGGATTTGCTATTTTTGTGTTATGCTGTTGCAAGTGTTTTAGGTATAATATTGCTATTCTATGTGAAAGATCACAAAAGTTTTAAAAGGAAAAACTGGCACTGCTTTTTCCCTGAGAGATGGTTTTCAAGCACACAGTGTAGTGGTCGGGCACCATTGCTCGAATACTGGTATTCAGGGTGATTGAAACATTTTCTGTACAACTCCACTACATTCAATCAACTACTATTGTCAGGAGAATTTAGTCATCTTGTAAAAAGTACATTTTCTTCAAAAGTGCAAATGAGAACGTTCGTATGCTGGGTTAACCTTGGCTGAGTGCCAGGTGCCCACCAAGCCACTCTATCACCCCCTCTTTTCTTCCCCTCTCCCTCCTCAGCAGAGAAAAAGAAAGGGGAGGAAAGTAAGATGAGAAAAAAAAGCAGTTTAATAATAATAGAAGCAAAGCCAAGCAAATCCATGTGCAGAAGCAAAGGAAAACAAAGATTTATTCTCTACTTCCCATCAGTAGGTGATGTTTGGCCACTCCCTGGGAAGCA
>JAVSBS010001159.1:33847-74862 GCA_033124195.1 Coracias cyanogaster | reverse complement strand
TGTGCAACTGCCTTTTTATAGACTCCAAGCAATAATGACTTCAGTACTCAAACTGTGGCTCCTCCTCCCCTTCTTTGCCCCTCTGAACTTCTCTTTCATAGATTTTGTTAGCAAAGGCTTAGGTTTTTACCACCATCTAGTGGTCTTCTCTTGTCTTTCTAGCTGAGCAATGATTCTGATCTGAAATTCATGAGGAGCTTTTTATAATACTAAAGGGGAAAATGCACTAGGCATGCTCCTTTACAAAAGTATTTCTGCTTTCTCTGCTGTTGCTAGTCCTCACTGACAATACGTTCATACTACAATAAGACTGCAAGAGAGGTGAGAGCAGAAGACTGTTATTCAAGTGGGAGGCTTATTACTGTGATAAGCATTTGCCTTATACCCACAGTTATGATTCTGCAAGAATAAGAACCATGCTCTTACAGAAATCAGAGAACGTTCAGTCAAGCCCATCAGACCACTAACAAAAGACATAACTCAAGTAATTTGTATGAAAAAATAGAACAAAAATCAGTTGTGTTCCAGTTCCCTTGCTAGAATAGAGATTTCAATGCAGACATGGGAGGAGTTCGCAGTGCATCGTACCAGCAGTGGATGTGAATTCTCTCAGGTTGCACAGGATCTACGAGATGGTAAACTCAGTGCTCAGTAGTTCAGAGGATGAAGTCCTTCTGTGGGTCTAGCAATCAGGCAGTCAGTGCTGCCTGATTCTCCAAATCACGTCTTTTCCCCCAATTAGAGGGTTGGAGGTGGGTTTCATGGTATATAGCAGATTCAAATGCTTATTTTTAACCTATAGCATTTTTCTTAAAGAATCTCTACCAACAAGCAAAAATTTCATTGCTGTATCATGTGCCATTTTTCTGTTTTCAGCATTCAGATAGAGTTTATCATTTCAATGCAGCTAAATCCACATTTTTAATTATTATATTCCACAGAAGCTTCCTCTATGGTTACTAGTAGCTTCACTCAAGGGAAGTGAAGACTGGGCATTGTATGAAATGTTCTTAGGTACAAATTGTCCCTGCACCAAAGGAGTGAGTGAAAAGCATTTTTATTCATTGGAGTTAAATGGCTTCTCTAGCATTATGCCATTATAGTCTGGAGATGAACTTTGCATATCCCTTCTCCCTACTACCAGAAGAAGAATTTAGATTATCACAAACAAGAGGTAGCAAACTGTGCTCAAGTGCAGCTGTTAGAGCAGAGCAGATGATGCCAGCTAGTGAACAGCCACACTCCCTGCTGTATCTCACCTCTCCCTCTGCCAAATCTGAGCTCATGGTTCTTTTCTATGCCCCAAAGAAAAGAATAAAGGATGCCCATCTGCAGTCCTCTTTCTGTTCTTTAACGTAAAGCATGTTTTAGTTCTCCTAGGCTATCTTTAGCGAACTTACCTTCATTATCTTTAATTATATTTTGCATAGCTTTTGATTTTCCCATTGCAGACCCTGGAAATCACGTAACTAAAAGTAAAATTTTATTTCTTTCAGTGTTCCCATATCTAGCAAGAGCTGTGCAGGCATTGTGCTCTTTCCAATTCCAGTTATTTCTCTTCCAGCGTCCTACTCTTTTGTTTATTACACTCTCTTTTTACATTCTGTTCATACTCCAATTTTCAAGTTCCTCTGTATGCTCAGTTTAATAAAGTTCTTTGCAGCCCAGCTTAGCTGCCTTTACAAAAGTTCTGATTGTACCTGCTAGGACTCAGTAGACCAGCTGATAACAAGAATAAATAAATCATACATCAGACTGGATGGTTTAGTTGTTATTCTGAGACATGTCACATCTCTCGCATATAAATTATGAATCACTCTTTGGATTCTTCTCTCACAAGCCAGACAATGCAGGAGTAAAACCTGGTACAAGTGTCTATGCTAGACAATGAAACTCTCTTACTTACAAAGATTGCAGAAAAATTACCTGTCTAGAAGCTGGGGTAGTGATATAGATGTAGTTAGTTTATGTTAGAGGATGAAATGAAAAAGCACTTTTTTTCTCCTTTTTTTTTTTTTAAGAGAGATTTATCATTAGGCTCTGGGGAGATTTTATAGCCTTTCAATACTTAGAGGTGCTTCTAAGAAAGAGGGGGATAGACTTTTTAGCAGGGCTTGTCATGATAGGCATAATGGTTTTAAACTAAAAGAACGGAGATTTAGACTAGATAGAAGGAAGATATTTTTTACACTGAAGGTGGTGAGATGCTAGCCCAGGTTGCCCAGAGAAGGGGACAGCCCCTGTCTGCCACCAGCACCAGCAGCCATCACATCAAAGCCCCCCTTTGCCCAGCACATCCACAGGGACAGGAGAGGCCATGATGGGCTTGACCCATAGGCCAAGTTACATCATGTCAAAAACAGCAAGGAATTGCCTTTCACCTTCATGACAGCAAGATCTTGATTTTTGTCAATGAATGCATAAATGGAGCCAATGGTACAATGTGCCCCAGAATAATTTTCTGTAAAAGGAGCTTATTGCACTCAGATGCATTCTGCTGTTAATCTGTGCTAATCTTAGCAGGTTCAGAGAAGAGTTTTACTGACACTAATACAGATCTGCCCAACTTGTCTAGTGCTAATACATTGAAGCAACTTAATTCCAGTGTCCTTCTGTAGCTATTTTTATCTATTTGATGAAAATACACTTGTCCTTCATAATGTAGCTTTGGATTGGTGCTCTTGGCCTATTTACGAAACCTCTCTTCTGTCTACTCCTTGACTATGTTGTCATTAGTGTAGTAATTCAGAGCCACAGAGGATCCTCTCAGACTGCTCTGAGAGATAACCCATGGATCACCAAAAGTGAAGATCGTGGCCTTCTCTGCATTTCAGTCACATAACAAATGTTCTCTGACTTCTCAGACTGAGAAAACTTTGTCTCTTGACCTCTGTGCTGAGTAGCTTCGGCTGAGCTCCATCAAGGCCCCTACTGTTACCTCCCCAGCATTACTATCCAGTTAGCCTTTAATAAAGACAGGTAATTAATTGAGAAAAATATAAAAGGCACCAATACTTCCTGTCCTTAAATTAAAAAGCTGGATGAGGTGGTGATAGACCCTTTGTAGTCCAGTGCTCTCCCCTGTCCAGGGGACAGCTAAAAGCTGGTAAGTGGGGCTTTGCAGCAAGCAGTGATACAGCAAATACATTATTTCACATCATGGTCCTAACCTTCAGATCAACATTTGAAGGTTTTTTGCAGGAAGAATCACAGAAAAGAAAGACTGAAAGAAGACATCAAAACATCATTTAAACTGGGCCCTGTCAAAGGGTAGGTTTAGCCATACTTAGTATGACTGCGCTAGCACTTCTGACCATCACCCCTTGCTTCTGAGTCCTTCAAAATCGTTTAAGATAATCTCTTGGCCACTCTCAGTTGGTACCTCTCAGTGATGCTTCTTTCAATAGGGTGGCAAGCCAAGAAAGATGAAATGCATATGAAAGGCATTATAGGAAGACATATCTTAAAAACCCAAATTGGATGATGTTGTAACTAACCCCCTAAACCGTAAAAGGGTAGTAAGAGGTTTAGTAACCATCGTTTTTATGCACCTTCTAATAGGAGCCACTTCCAGTAGTGAATCATCCCCTAACATTTTGTTAGAGCAGAGGTCAGCAGTACAGACATGGTGAATCGTACAGAAGTGCCAGCTGCAGACTCCACAAAGCTCAGACGACCTGTGAAAGACTGTAGAAACTTTCTGACAGAAAGGAGGGATAATTCAATAATGGACAGAGACCAGAGAAAAGAAAAATAAAAGAAAAACACTTAGTAGGTTCTTACTGGATACTACTTTCTATGAGAGAAAGTATTTCTTGCTAGACCCCAGAGAATATTTAATATATCTTCATCCATTAGTATCATTATCAAAAATAAGTGATTAAAAGTGCTACTTTAATTACATATTTTAAGACTTTCCATGTCTCATTTCTGCAAGCTTACCTTGCAAACATTGAGAGCACATGGTTCGTTTCATAAAATGCTTGTTCGTGATAATATCTTTTTTTAATATATAAAATGCTGCTAATTTGTTTTATAATCCAGCTCCTCAGTGAGACTTTGATGTTTGAATGTTTTAACTTTGTTAGACTGATCACAGGCAATTCTGTGAAAGATGATGTATAATATCCAAACTTCAGTAAATTATATTCTAATACTGAGCAGAAAAGTCCTAGATATTATAGAATAGAACAGAACTAGAATAGAACAGAAAAGTTCAGTTGGAAAGGATCTACAATGACCACCTAGTCCAGCTGCTAATTCATATTCACACTTCTCTATTTTTCCAGTCCCGTTTGTAACACCAGTGCTAGGCATATATTAGCTGCCAGGTGGACCTCTCAGTCACCCATTTAGCAATAGATATTCATAAGCAGATCATTCTTCTGTGGGACTATTGCAGGTGTGCTCCAACATCTGTTCCTAGCAAGAAACAGAGGGCTATTTACACTCTTCTTGGCAGGATCTAAGAAGAAGTAGCCCAGCCTGAGACTTTTTTTTTTCAACTGGGACCAACATGGGGTTCTCTGATTTTAACAGGCCTGCCCTGTGATGCCAGCCTACCAACTTTTGCTCTTGGCTCAAGGAATAGAGGTGTCCTTCTGATGGCAAAGGCCTTTTAAAGGACCAGTTTGAACAGGCCAGCCATGCATCCACAACTTCTCTCACCTGCACCACTAGCACATGGCCCAGACACTGAATCTTAAACCTCCCCAGGCTAATCACAAACACAAACACCACGCTTCTGCCCTAGAGTAAAGTTATACTCATTCCCAAGATACAGACCAGTTCTAAAATTTAGGCTTTGCTTTTCTTCTGGCTATCCTCATGGTCCAGCTCTGGCTTCTGTTGCAGCTTAACTCCACCTTTCCTTAACTTTCATCAAACTTCTGAACTCCCTAGTTTAGAGTTTGCGTCTTCCCCGTGAAAAAAATGTGAAAAAATTCATGTACAAGCATGCACTGCACTTAGGTTGCCCTTCCCAGGGAGTTTCCTGAATGTTCATTAGAGCATAAGAAGTCAGGTATCCCTCAGAATGAGTTAAAAAGAATCTGATTTCTGGATTTTGATAAACTTATGGTCTAAAGAGATCCCTTGAACAGCTGCTCACTTCTCTCTGTCATGTGCTGGCTGTGTAGTCAGGTGTTGGTATTTTAGCCTGGCATGGGTTTGGAAAGATAACAAAGAAGCTGAAGGACAACCTCAAGAAGATGTGCAGTGAGAATAATCATTAATTCACTACACCCACAAAGAGACACTGCTACACATGCAAAATTGCAGATGCAGCAATGTGTGCACGCCATTCCTCTCCAGGCAAGTGCAAGTCTCTGATTCCATATATATGATGACTAAACATAGTTGTACATGCTACCCGGGCAATTTTGAAGAACACTATGACAGTGGTATCAACATTTCTCTCTTTCAAAATAGTTTTTAGTGCTGATCTAACATCTCTGTACTGTTATATGGCTTCTTTCCTCACTTTCTGTTCAGGTTTGTAAAAAATGCAGTTGCTTCCTGTTTAACCCGGTGACTTAATGCACCAGAAAATGGAATTAAATAACAACCATTTAACCAGAAACAGATCTGCAGAAAGGAAAGAAGTCCAGTATCATGCCCAAACCCAGAATATTGTCTTCTGTACTGATGTAACCAGTGCATTCTGCTGTACCTGTGAGAACTTAAATCAGTTTACACTAAGGCTTTGTACTCGATGGCAAGCCGTTTGCTGACATACAAGAATCAAGTGACTCTCATGACAGATTCACGGCATTTACAATTTTAAGCACCATTAATCCTTCACAAAAGCAGGTACCATATGCTCTGCTGTATTTAGCATCTAAGCCAATATTAAAAGTGAAGCAGAACCTGAGAAAATTCTCGTACTGGTTTGGTGGGGCTGCCCATAAGCTTCAGCTTTCTGGCTTTCTTGGGATTACAAAATGCCTTATTGTAAAATTTGACCAAAATATAATTTTGTTGACACATCCTGGCCTGTCAATAACTAGCTCACATGCAAAATTCCCTGAAAGCCACCAGAGAACAACTAAGATCTGAACACCTACTTATGAATTCACAAAGGAGTAGCAAAGAATGGACTTTGGCTTCAGGGAAAGTAGTAACAGTATAGTCAGCTTATAAATATTATTTTATCTATAATTTTTTTATTTAAGAAAAGGGGACAAACAAGTTAATCCAAAGGTTCAGATCAATTAGAAGAATCAGGACAAAAAAAAAAAAAAAAAAAAAAATCAGAATTGCAAGTCTCTTGACTTTTCTCCAGAGAATAAATTTGCAGGCAAAGCAAATTCACAGGTTCTTATTCAAAGAATAGAATGAAAGAAAAGGAGACTCATTTCCAGCAATGAGAAAGAAATGCACTTGGTTAGCATGCATCTCAATTTTAGTAACAGAATTAATATCCACCTGCCATACCAATGTTATAAAGTTCAATGATACCATCACTTCTGAAAAACAGGGAACACAAAATACCCTTCCCAATGCAACCTGAATTCAGCAGCAAGACAGCGGGAGCTTTGTCTTACAACACAGCGAGAAGCAACATAAAGGAAATCAATTATCTCATTGAGTGTGCCCTGTTAATTTGAGGTTTGCAACCAAGCACTGGTTTTGGTGCTGAGAGTTAAAATTAACTGCTACCAACATGGTGACAATAATAATGAGGAAACAAAACAGTAAGACACTGTTTTCTTTTTCAGATATATAAAAGTTTATTCTCAGCAGAAAACACAAGACTATTAAAAAATTGAAGTGCTTCTCAGTCGTAAATTGTACAATTGATTCAAATACAAAGGCAAATGAAAGCTTAATATCATCGTAGAATTTATAAGAGAGATAATTTAATCAACTAATGAAATTTCCACCTCTTTATCTTCATCAGAGTCTTCCTAAAAGACAGTAAATTTGTCAGTAACAAGATGCTTCTTTTTAATATCTTTTTACATTATTTTGAGATTAATATAGCAAGTTCATAAAGTGTCAGGGAATAAGAGGAAAGCCATGGGAATTTCTTACAAAGACATGATCCTACGAGTTAGAGGATGCAGTGAGAAAAAGTTCAGCACACCTGATTCAGTGGAACAGACATTTTTGTCCTGAAGGCTCATGCTGGATTTAGCATACAAAGTAGATTTTACGCCCTGCAATGGGGTGATCAATGCCTGACCTGACACAGAGTGAGAACGGGGTGGACAGGCAATTCCAGCACTGCCATAATGCATGACAGTATCAAATTAATCCATCAAAATTGTTTAAAGGAATTTGAACCAGCCAAGTGAGTCTGTATGGCATCAGAGCTGTGCATCACAGCCAGATTTCTAACAGGGGATCAGAACATTAACTTCACCACCATGTCAAACCACAGCTCTTATATCCCTTACAGTTGAGGTCCTTGCCAATTTTATTCTGTGCGCTAACCAGACAGCTACTTGCAATTCTGATAATAAGGCTTTTTCAGTGTCAATATGTGTCCACTACACAGTCCATAAAACCAAAATAACATCATAGAATGTTTTGGGCTGGAAGGGACCTTTAAAGGTCATCTAGTCCAACCCCCCTGGAGTAAGCAGGGACATCTTCAACTAGAGCAGGTTGGATATTTTGGACCTTAATATTTTAGCCCTGTCTAAAAAGTTTTCTTCCTATTCTGTCAACCCATTTTTCATCTTATTCTTATTTTTTTATTATTTGTGTTTCTTGAGGTTGGCCTATGCAATCATTGAATTGTTTCTTTTCAAAAGGCCTTCCAGAATAGATTTTCATTAACAGCAGAATGATCATTACTTTTGAAATTCAGGACATAGGTTTGGGTCAGTAAATATTGACTTAAAAGCTAACTCCAGGCACACATTTTAGAAAACCTTGCCCTATATATTTTCCAGCATAAAGTTATGAAAATATAATGGTGGTTAGGTATTGGGAGGTTTTTTGTTTGATTTGGGGCAGGGGTTGCATCTTTCCTATTTCTTTGGCATAACCAAATTTATCTGAAGTTAACTGAAAATTATCATTTGCAAATGAACACTGAAAAACAGAACCATGAAAGAAGCATGCACACAGTATGGCACAAGTGGAAATCCATTTATTTCCACAATTATGGCCCCTTAAGCAGCTTGCAATTCCCAGCCTGGTTTTTTATTAGCCAGTTAGTAGATGAAGGCAATGAGGTGTCCACCCTCAGCAGAAGGGTGGTAATGATACCTGTCTTCCTCCTGCCCTGACCCAGACCCAGTCACAGCATTTAGCTGCCTGAAAGACCATATACTTTTTGGAGAAGAACAAGAGTTCAGTGCTCAGAGGTTTGTTGCTCTTTCTAATCCAACAACAATAAAACACTTTGTCCATGGAACAAGGTCAAAAATAGCAGCTTCTCCTCTCTTGGAGGACAGTCTTAACGACCGTCTTGCACACTGAACTCTCGTACATCCCTTTCCAAGTTAGATAAAGGTGTCCTGTCTCTGTGTGTCATAGCCAGTAGGATGGCATTATTGGCAAGTGATAGGTCATGATATTGTAATTATTACAAGCCTTGCTGCCCACCTTTAGAAGTTCCAGAGGCTCCAACTGTGCTTCTCCAGCTCCCATAGGATAGACAGCCAAGATCTCCATACCAGAAAAAACAGTTGAAAGATCTTTTCTGGTCAACAGAAACAGGCAGAGTCAGCACTACCAACAGTCCTCATCCATTTCCCATAGTATAGACACCCAAGATCTCCATACAAGGCCAAAACAGCCAACAGATCTTTTCCTGTTACTGAGACAGATATGGTCAGATATGGTCAGCACTTCTAACAGTCCTCACCCAGCTCCTCTAGGATGACATCTTCTCTTGGTTACCAGGACAGAGGTTGTTGGGCTTGGTGAGAGTGGCTCATGATAAGGGACTGTTCCCTTACACCACCAAGCTCTCGATGTCTGAAGTGCTGGGGCCCAAGTTGTGGGTCCCAAGCTGGAGTTGACCTGTTGTCCTGGTTCGGCCAGGACAGGGTTAATTTGGTGCAGCCAGGATATTCTATACCATGCTGACCTCATGCCCTGGGGCCAATTCCAGTTCTGCCGTGTGACTTGCACGTGTGTGATCGGTCCCCTCCGAACTCTCTCTTTGTCCACAGTATTGCTTATTTTTGCGCATTGCTTTCTTTTCGTACTGTTGTTATTGCTGTTGTTACTGCAATTGCTTCTTACATGTTTCTGTATTAAACTTTTATCTCAACTCAGAAAGGCATTTTAAAGCTTTTCTCTGTCCGTGGTGGGGGAGCAGCAGCCACGTGGCTCAGCTGCCGGCAGGGACTGAACCCCCACAGCTTTACTAAACCACCACACCTGTGAATGAGTCACAACCTAGCAAAATGTTTTGTTTTTCTTATTGGCTTCATGTTCCAGAGGCAGAACCTGGTCCACCTGTGCCTCTGTGGCTCCGCCCTCCCCCAGGTGGTTGTGGTTGGGCTGGTGGGCAAGGCCAGGGCTGTATGAGCCAGGAGCTCCTCAGCTAGAGGAGCTTCTTGTTGGGTGTGATTTTTGTTGGAGCTTGTTGCATCTTGCTGAGCTCTTTCAGTGGCGTCCTTCCATGTGAAGGGCCACTGAAAAAGCCATCTCTGTCTGTTGTGTCCAGCAGGTGATGCTGGCACCACAGTGGGCAGCAGAGGAGCTGGGCCTGCAGGAACTTATGGCAGGACTGTCTGAAAGAAGATTTCCGAGGGGATGTTGCTGTGTTCAGTGTTGGCCTGTGTGACCAGGCAACTGATGGCAGCATAAAATGATGATGATGGCTGAACCAGCACAACAATGTCACCCTCCAGTATTTGAGGGGAGTTGTAAATCAGGCAGCCTAATCAAGAGCTAGCCCAGCTGTGCCCATCTTTCTACCCGTGGGTTGAGACTCAAGGCGGAATTTGTTTCACCTTTGGAATGCTATCAAGAGATTGGTGAGTTCAGTTGTTTGATCCTTTTTCAGCCCCAGAGAGCTCACTTTGGTGTAGCTTCAACAAAACAGTACCTCTGACAGCAGTCACATAGTCAAACGAACAAGCCTGATGCCTTGGGAAGTGGGAAGCTTGGGGTTGAAGCCCCTGCCCCCAAGGAGGCCTGCAATGGAGGCACCACTGCCCTGAGCAAGGGCTTGGGCCCCAAGGTTGTCCAATAAGTGGTAGATATTTCTTTCAAAACACTGCTCAAGGCTCAAATTCAGCCTGATGCTATATTTATTTCACCTACAGCAATCCCAAGATTCAGTGTAACCATCATAGAAAACAAGTCAGACAGGGTGCAATGATTAAAATGACAAGCTTTACCTTCCCTTCCTATAACAGGACACATGGCCTCACTCACCAAGGGAATGATGCTGGCAGGGCAGGAGCAAAACCAGGAATATCAAGCTGTAAAATAATATTCCAAAACCCTGAAGGTTGGAAATGCACACAATCATGACAGGAAGATCAAATTCCAACTTTCCTGATCTAGTTTAGAAAAAAATAGACTTTTTTTTTTTTAAAAGCTGTGCTCTGGCATTTCCCCCTGAAATCAACTGCTCTACTTTTTTGTGTGACTTTTTCTTTTAGTACTAACTGCACGTGATTTGTTGTTTGCAAAAGAAGCCAATACTACTATTAACAACAAACAGCCCACGTGCTGACAACTGCGGTTTGGTTTCAAGCTTTCTACTCCATATGCTTCCCTTGCTTAGCTTTGAGAAGGCTTGCACAGGACAATCTTCATTTGTTCCAGACTTGTTTTAATGTTGCACTTTAAAAGAGACAACCAAGTTTTCTTTGCTTAAAGGATAGGTATTGCTCTGAAACAGTGGTATAGCTGCAATCGTATTGATGACAGTCAGGTGATGGACTTCAGGTGAATAATGTCCAAAGATTAGCTTCTGGCACAAGGATCAGAGTTCAGCCCTTATGAAGTAATGTTATTCAGGCAGAAGGGAATTCCACCAGTTCTTTTGCTAACACAAGATGCCCTGGTGACCAAAACCTCCAACTCCTGCAGTAGGAACTATGAAGACATGAAATGTGCTGATAGGTTTGGATGCAGAGGAGTAGGGCAACTGTAGTAGTGTGAGTTTCCTTACCTACATCTCCATCTCAGGTAGTGAATACTTCTTTCAAGTGCTTCTTGTTGGCAGCCAAAGGTTTTGACATCTCCTTTAGCACTAAATTTATGCACGTGATATTAGGTCGCTGTGCAAGAGACACGTAGGAGTTGAAGGATTTTCATCTCCTGCTCAAGATCATGACAGGGCAGAGGTTCAGCAAGGCTGTTAGCACCCACTATAATATCCAGTGCTATGGGCTAGGACATGAACACCAGTCAGTGGTTGCAGAGCAGCAGGGGAGAGCTGTGGGAAAAAGCTTTCCTTCTGACACAGTATTGGGTGGCATCTGGGAAGAAAGCAGTCAAACATTATCACTGATTTTGAAAGCTGGAGTTCTGGAGTTGATGACAACAGCTTTTCACTAGCCTCTGATTGCTGCTGTATTTGATTTTTGTATTTTTTTTTCAATTTATTCTCCAGATGAGAACTGTAAGGTGATCAAAGGCAAAGTGTTGTATCTGTGTCAGGTGTCAGCACACACATTGAGGACTGTTCATCATGGTGGGCTGGAGACAGCTCCCAGAGAGTGGAGCTGGAGCAGGCAGGAAACCCCAGCTGGCATACAATCCCTAACAGGGTCACTTTCCTTTCCCTGGTATGGGCGAGAAGATAAAGGAAGCCATGTAAATACATTCCACTACCCCTTTTCCTTCATTGGTCCACATTAAGAAGTTACTTTATTAATTCTTTCTTTTTCAGTTAGCATTTGGGAAGCCAGTGTCCTCCATGTGATCCATAAGATGAGTGGGCTTTTTTCTTAGTCATAGTGTTTTATGGATTCCAAGCTCCCCACTAGATGAAATTCTACCATTTTCTTTCAGTCAGGAGAAAAGCTACCATATTTAAGCATCCAAGATTAAAGTAATTTGTTATCTTCTGAAGCCATAAAAGTCACATTGGGATTTTACCATTAAAATCAAGTGAAAAAATGTAGAAGACTTTAAGGAAAACTTTGATGAGCAATGTAAGATAAACATACTTCTGAATACATTTACCTTATTACTTAATAGTATGTCCAATTCAACTGTTACTGGCAGAGGAAGCACAGTGACCTATTCTCACCCACAGAAATACTGATCGATTTCAGAGAAAGCATTGGGAACGCTCAGAATATCAAAAGGGTACAGCTTTAATGAGAATTCCAGCCTCTGGCTTTTCACAGGAGCACTTGACCCAGTCTTTAAAGAACATAACGGTAAATTTGGCCGTAAGTAGTTCAGAACAATTTGTTTTCTCTCATGACTTTTTCTTTTCAAGGGCATTTTGACCACAGCTTAAGAAATTGTGAAAGTTTCAAGGAACAGCTTCAAACAGTTGGGAGCTTAATGTTGCACTGGAATTTCAGGTGAGCGAAGCCTTGCCCAGGAATTCACCCCATTTCTTTGCTATTATTAAACGTCACTAGTAGCAGTATTTTACCCACTGAAGTTACTGAAGGTTGCCTTGGCCATCAGTTGTGGAAAGTTACTCAAAACTATATTGGTAATTTAGCATTTGAAATCCTTGTGTACACATGGCTGCCGCTATTGCAGTGTGGAAGTATAAAATCAGATCTTCTCTTCAATGGTAGGTTGTTTTACCGATGTTGCAGAGGTAATATGAATTGTCTTCCTCGTCTCCTTTTCAGATTATATAATTAAATTATTCTACATGTGAAAGAAAAAATAATTACTCCTTTTTTCCTCTTAGTTGTTTTTTATTCTTTGTGGACACATAATAAATACAAAATTAAATAAAAAATCATCCCAGTCTGGTCAAAAAACTTCTTCTTAGAAAGTCAGCAATGAATAAATAATACTGCACTCCTATTGCTGAAGTCGGAAGAGTGGTGAGTAAAGTGGTACCAAGGACAAATTTGCTACAAAACTCCCTACTCTTTTCAAGCTACCACTGAACTCACATTGGCAAATTGAAAAAAAAATCTTAAGGTCTTCTCTGAAGACCTCGTGCATTGATCCAACTTAGTGAAGGCAAGCAACTAGGTAACGGTAGTAGGCCAGCTACAGTAATTAGCAACTTCCCCATCCACTGCTAATCACCTGCCCGAACGCAAGAGCCATAACCATGCTGCACTCCAGCTCTGTCAGTTGGGTACGCTAATTGGGCAGCCACCAAATTCTGAATCTTAAATCAACAAACAGAACCCGGAATATTTAACACAAGTGCTTCACTGGGTCTCAAGGAGGCAAAAAAAATTGTGCTGTGTATTTGCGATGAAGTAGCCCACTGTAATGATGGCATGTGCTTGAGAGAAGACAAGACTGCAGAAGTCATGACAGATGATGTTGAATTGCTACTCAGTAGGTGGAGCACAAATACATAACACAAAGGTAGCCATGAGTAATCATTTTTCCTTTAGCCCAGTAACTTATTGTTTTGCCATCAGGAGGAAGAGGATCATAGACCTCTAAACTGGCCCATTTTACTACTATGTTACTTTTGTTATATGGTACGCGCAGGCGTTCAAATATCAATGCACACAAATTAATTTAGCAGATAATGAGGGTTGCTTTATATACTCATTGTTATATACAGGATATTTTAAGAAAGACTTTGCATGCCCAGCTGTAAGGGACCTGATTTTCAAGGACTGCTGAACAGATTATTTTTAAAATGAGACCTTTTTATATTATTTCCAGTAAGACGCCTTTCTAAAATCTGTAATCTTTTAAAATTCAGCTTTTTTGTACTGTAGTGGGTTGATCCCAGCCAGAAGCTAATTACCCACCCTGCTGCTCACACTCCCTTCTGCTGTGGGATTGGGAGAAAATATAAGGAAGATTAAAAGATTCATGGATGAAGATAATGAGAGTTTAATAAGGAAAGCGAAAGTGCTGTGCACAGGCAAAGCAAAAAGCAGAATTCACTCACTGCTTCCTATCAGCAGGCAGATGTTCAGCCTCTTCCAGGAAAGCAGTGCCCCAGCATGAATAACGATTTCTTGGGAAGACAACCACCACAACCACAAACATCCTCCCATCCTTCTCCTTTCCCCCAGCTTTTACTGCCAAGCACAATGTCATATGGTACAGGATATCCATTTGCTCTGCTGGGGTCAGCCGTCCCAGCTCTGCCCTCTCCCAGTCTCTTGCCCACCCCCAGCTTACTGGTCTTTGGGGGAAAGAGTGGTTTGGAGAGACAGCCTTGATGATGCATGGCATTAGCCAAAACACTGGTGTGTTATCAACCTTGTTTTAGCCCCAAATGCAAAGCACAGCACCATACAGGCTGATATGAACTCCAGCCCAGCCAGACCATGTACAAGTGCTTTCCATATTTGATTTCTCCAGTGTTCCTATAGACTTTGATAGCACTGGCTTGTCCAGGTACTATTTGTGCTAGTCCATCTATTATTTTTTGGCATATATGCTGATTGCAAGCCCATTGGGCAATTAAGTTAACTCTTTTATAATGAATAGTAAGCTAATGCCCTCATAGTTCAGCCTCTGTAGAAGAGGGATTATATATAGTAAAATAATTTAGAATACTCAAAGCCTTACAGGACTGTACTTGGAAAACATCCTAAGTCTAGAATATGTATTATAATGCTTTAATAGTGCAGCTTCATTGCACAACAAGACATTGCATTTCTACCTTTAAGAAAAATTAAAATGATCAGGTTTTATTACACTTTAATCCAGAGATTAAAATGTATTATGTGAGGAGGCAAAGACAACAAACTTTACCTTGTCTGTGATGGTCTTCTTCACGTAAGATTCCTAGAATTGAGCAAGTACTCATAGACTTACAGAATTCTTTTGCAATGTTTGAAAGAAATCTCTTGATGGATGGGTGGTGCCTCAAAAGAAGTACTCTTTGAACAGAGAGCAGGGCAAGTGTGCTGTGTTGAAATCTAGCCTCTATTCCAAGATGGGTTGCTTGTGATGATACGCAGACAGATCTGGGTTGCAGCTGCATGTCTGCTTTTAGGCAGAAAAACATAAAGAGGGAACTATTAGATATTAGATACACAAAAAAATACCTGAAAAGGAGCCAAGAAGGAGCTTTCTATTAAAGTACTGGCTTGGGAGACATTTAACACAAAGAAGCTGTCCTTATCTGATTGCTACTATCCTTGTCAAGGAAATAGGACATCCTGGGCCTTTTTAGTGAATAAGGAGGACTTGTTCAGTGTTGGGATGCTGGCAGTGTAGAACAAGTCTGATAAGCTCCTTCCTCAGGACCGGATAAATGGGAAGAACAGCTTTCTTCTGCATTGTGCTCCACTGATTCCACTGTTAGCTTACTCACCTGGAAACACGGCCTGAAGTCCAGTTAATATATTGAATCTTTTTCCACTGAAGTAGTAGTTTCCTGCATCATCACCTAAGATCCTTAAGGTGGCTTCAACTATGCCTTTGCATGGTGATTTATGCTTCTGTATGGTATAACTGAGGACATGTTCTGAAGATGAGGCAAAAGCACAGGTCAGTTAACTTGTCCTATATAATTTTTACTATTGCTTGAGGGACTTAAGGTCTATAAGATGATATGGCTTTCATTGCTGGTGTTGTAAGTCTGGCAGCCAAGGTTTCCAACTTCTCACATGTGAATGAAGCAGTCTTAGCACAGAATTAACAAACACACAAAAATCTCAACTCCTCTCCATGACGCTTCTTTTGAAGTGGAGGGGCAACAGCAACTCCCAGCAATTCCCATAGGTACCATCTTTACATTTCACCTTTTCACATCCTCATGCAGCTGGATGCCACCCTCCACTTGTATTTCCTGGTAAATCATTCTAATCTCTGTGAGGCATATGAGGACTTTTCATATGAAAAACACTCAGTGCAGTGGGTGGCTTTAGTACTATACCCTCACTTAACAGAGGTTACAAAAAAGATATAAAGCTACTGGAGTGTGTCCAGACGAGGGTCACTAAGTTGGTGAAGGGTTTAGAGATGATGCCGTTTGAGGAGGGGCTAAAGTCACTTGGTCTGTTTAGCCTGGAGAAGAGGAGACTGAGGGGAGACCTGATTGCAGCTTACTGCTGCCTCAGCAGGGAGGTGGGAGGAGCAGGCGCTGATCTCTTCTCTCTGGTGACCAATGATGGGACCCGAGGGAATGGCAGGAAGATGTGCCAGGGGAGGTTTAGGTTGGACATTAGAAGGAGGTTCTTCACCCAGAGGGTGGTGGAGCACTGGAATAGGCTCCCCAGGGAAGCAGTAATGGCACCAAGCCCAACAATATTCAGGAAGCACTTGGACAACGCCCTCAGACACAGGGTGTAAGGGTTGTCAGGCACAGGACCAGGCTGTCCAGGGAGGTGGTTGAATCACTATCCCTGGTGACGTTTAAAGGACAGGAAAATGTGGGGCCGGAGGACACGGTTCAGTGGTGGATGTAGTAGAGTTAGGTTAGTGGTTGGCCTCAATGATCTTGAAGGTCTTTTCCAACCAGAGTGATTCTGTGATCCTAGCTTTAGTCTGTTCACAGCCAAATCTTCAGGCACGCTGAATACACCTCTTACCTCATATTCATCCTCTCATAACATAACAGCCTACATGCTCACCTGTTGAGATAACAATTGTAAAATTTGTCTGTAATTATGAGCTACTTTTTGCCTTTCTTCAGCAAGAGAATAAGAGCAATTTGCCTTCAGCTTGCGCAGGTAATATTGTTCCTTTATTCTGATTATATCTGACAAGGTTCCAAGGGCTGCAATGTATGTTGTAGGGCCACTGCTTGCTGCAGAAAAACAATCACCACAGCCGGGATATAATTACACTGTACTAATTGAAGCAGAAGATATTTCCTGGGCAGTAATGAGTACTAGAGAGGATTTAATGGACCAAATTGCTACAGAAGCCAATCTTAGTCGCTCATTATTCCTTCAGTAGCTGTTCTATGCTATGTCCTACTCAGCAACTACACAAAATACCAGATGAAAACCAAAGTGTACATTGCAATAATATAATCTTTGAAGTTTCCACCAACATATAAAACTTCAAAGGTGGCATTTTTATACCAGTAAATGTTGCATAGTGACCGGATCTGCAGAGTATCTTCACTTCTAGGCTGGGGTTAGTTGTTGAACAAAAGACCCGTGCCTAGACCACCTATTGCAGTGCATGAGAGGCAGAAAAAGCTTTCTCAGCTCAGAAAATACCAGGTTGGAAGGGACCTCAAGGATCCATCTAGTCCAGCCTTTCAAGGCAAAAATATATTTTAAATGAGATGGTCCAGCACTCTGTCAAGCTGAATCTTAAAACTGTCCAGTGTAGGGGAATCCACCACTTCCCCTGGGAGACTATTCCAATATCTAATTGTTTTCATTGTGAAAAATTTTCTTTTGGAGTCCAATCAGAATCTCCCCAGGAGTAACTTGTACCCATTACCCCTTGTTTTTTCCATGTGACTCCTTTGCTGGGTTTTCCTCTGCTAAGAAACTCTTTCAGACTTGATACCACTCAGCAAAAGGACGAAAAGAAAGGGCCAAAAGAGGACAAATTGTATGTTCGACGGTCACATCTGCATAACTATCAGGCTGCTCAGAATCAGTGTGACCATACGATGAGCCTGCATGCTGATTACAGCCCATCTGCGCAAAATCAACACTAAGGAACAAGTTGAACTGCAAAGTAGCTTGAAGGAATAATTGTACAGGTTGAGGGAAAAAAGATGACAACTACAAACCATTCCCTTGGATTGCCAACTTCCCTCCAGAAAGAAGGTAAAGTTCCACTAACAAGCCAAACACACTTAGGGTAGCAAAAATAGGCCACCTCCAGCACAAGAAGCCTTGATTGCGTCATTATTTCACATTTTTTTCTTTGGTAGCACCAGAAAGTAGAAAGGGCAATAACAATTCTAAACATAGCATGTGAATGAGCCCAAATTGCCATCCGCTCCTGCTTCCCAGAAGTCTGTAACAAAACTTTACGCTTTTCATGGTACTTTCTACCCTGGCCCTTGCTGAAAACAGAAATTAAAATTTTTTGAGGAGCTTAGAAAGGCTAGGGACAAAAAAAATCATAACTTCTTTTGAAGCGAAGCCAGATCCCAGCTCCTTGTAGTCTCCTCAGAAATTCCCAGCCCCTGCTATTTTGGGAGCTTAAGAGAGATGTTGAAGAAGATAGAGGAGTTTTTACATTATTACATTTACCTTATTATATGAGAAAGTACTGTACTCACAATACATCAGGGTAGACATACCAAGCTTATATATACAGTACACACCATGCTGCCGGTGCTGTGCAAGGGAAAGGGAAAACTTCAAATTCCTTTGTGAATGAAATGTCCTCCAGAACAGGCACCATATGATACCTGGAGTACTCTGATGATTTACACTTCCTAGGAAGTTTTCAAGTAATGAGGATGGCCAAAAATAATTGTATCATCAGTTACAAATGGTTAATGCAAAAAGCAGAATTTAAAGATACATTAGCACTGATTTTAAAGGCTGCAACCGTCAAACAGGTCACCTACTAATAAAACCTACCACCATGTTGTTATTGTTTCCTTCCAGTTACATCAATGGTCTGATGTGATTAAGGAAATGTCTCTGTTATTTTATGCTTGACTTAGAATCACAGAATCATTGAATGATTTGGGTTGGAAGGGACCTTTAAAGGTCATCTAGTCCAACCCCTCTGCAGTGAGCAAGGACATCTGCAACCAGATCAGACTGCTTCGAGCCTTCCTTTTCCTCCGTCAGGCTGTAATTTATGTGTGTCACTAATGGGTTTGTCTCCGAATTACAGCTCCTGGCAAATTCTGCTTCTGAATATGCCTGAAGCTCCCACAAAATTTAAGGAAACAGTTTCCAGGTGTTGAGGTATCATTTGGCTTCTAGCAATTAAAAGGGAAGTTAGTGCTGAAATCAGCAAGGTAAGGGACCAACTGACTTTTAGAAGATGGCTAACAACATGAAATGAACCTTTCAAAGTATATGTTTTTAGTCTGAATTCAGGCACAACATACCCAATGTGGATATATCCAGATCATCCAGCATAGTTGTGGGACATCCTCAGCAAAATAGGGGCAAGTTATAGAAGACCATGGGAAAATTCCCTCTAATCACAGTGAGAGTCAGACTGAAGCCTGAGCTTGGTTTCATGGGGTTTTTCATACCAATAGCATGTGGTAGCGAAATGTTTTCAGCAAGCCTGAGGGGCTCAAGCATAAACAGACTCACAAAGTTTAAGAAAAGAAGCCCACAGCTGTCATACTTTTAGGACTGAAAGTAAATGTACTTCTATTTTGGCATAGATCTTCTGCAAGAATACCTACAGGCTTACACTCCTTCCCTCAAGAAAGCTGTAGACTATATAAACCCTATATTTTTCTACGGTGTTGAGTACTAGCACAACAGTGACATTGGGCAGATGTTTATTTCTGCCCCACACAACCCTCACGGCCGTCACCGTGTGGCATGAGAAATGCTGCCTTTGGGTCCGAGACTGCAGAGAACAAGGAAACACCACCTCCCCTTTTTTCAAGATGACCCTGCTCCCTTCACTTTTGCCATTTGAGGACATCTCACCTAAATAAGGGATTGCCTTTTGGAGTATCAGCAAGCCTCCAGTGAGAGAAGATGGTTTTGTTGCAGTTACTCCACTTTTCAGTACAAGCTGGAGATAAGCTTGAGTTGTATGCAGAGTAGCTTGTGCTCCCTGAAGCATCTCCTCTAGATTTAATTTTTCCCAAGCAGAGTAACAATTATAAATACCTTCTTCCCTTCATTTAATAAAAATGTTCATCAACTAAATAGATTCATAAATCATAATAAAATTTCATTTAAAATTACTGATCATTTCCTCTTTACTTTTCTGGCCTCTAGAAATAAATAAAAGAACTTTGAGGAGGATTGGGAATAAAATTTACCAGAAAGTATGAATTAAATTTTTGGTGACTTAATTTTTCCCTCTCTGCCCTGGTCCTACTTCTGACTATCTACACAGAACATGGTTTGCCAGCAATTTTTAATGCAGGTTTGAGTAAGGAAAGCTCTGGTTAAAGACTACAACATTTGGGGTGAAGAAGGACATTCTTGGCCTGACCCTCTGTCTAAGCATTGTCCAAAGAACTAAGTCAGAAATCTACACTGTTGGAAAAACAAGAACAAAAGCATGCCATAATTATATTTCATGGAGATCTGGATCTGAGAGAAACTCGTACTAGCAAAGACTAACATGAAATTTTACAGGCTCACTATCACATCAGTACTGTATATGTATGCAACCAAATCTATAGAACAGGACAGAAAGACGAGAACCAGCCTGGATCTACCAACTACTGATGTTTGGTACAGGCAGAAAACATGTTATGTTCTATATGTAGAAGCAGACAACAGCAGTTGAAAGCAAACCACGGACAGCAAGTTAACCATGAGCCAGAGATCTGCCCTTTTAGCCATGAAGAACAATAGTCTCTTGGGGTGCATGAAGAAGAGTGTGGCCAGCAGGTAAGAGGGGGGTTCTTCTCCCAATCTACTCTGCCCTAGTGAGGCCACATCTGGAGTTTTGGGTCCAGTTCTGGGCTCCCCAGTTTAAGAGAGGCAAGGAACTACTGGAGAGAGTCCAGTGCAGGCCCGCTAAGATGCTGAGGGGACTGGAGCATCTCTGTGATGAGGAAAGGCTGAGAGCCCTGGGGCTGTTTAGCCTGGAGAAGATCAATAGCGAAAGAGTGGGCTTGGAGGATGGGACCAGACTCTCCACAGTGATGCCCAGTGACAGGACAAGGGACAATGGGCACCAACTGGAACACAAAGAGATTCCATCTGAACAGGAGGAAAAAATTATTTACTGTGAGGGTGTCCGAGCCTGGCCCAGGCTGCCCAGAGAGGTTGTGGAGTCTCCTTCTCTGGAGAGATTCCAAATGCACCTGGATGCAATCCTGGGCACCCTGCTCTGGGTGACCTACTGGAGCAGGGGGGTTGGACGAGATGATGTCCAGAGGTCCCTTCCGACCCCCATCATGCTGAGATTCTGTGACTTTGTGATAGAGCAAAACAGACGCTTTACAGGTACATTTTATGATGGCCACATACTATGACGAATCTTTTGACTTTTCTCAAGGGAATTCTGTTTGGATAGCAATTCTGAGTAGTTTCTTTTTTCCCCCTGGAATGCAGGAAAAAGGGAGTTCATATGAACAATATTTGCAACGGGGCCTTTATGTGAAATGAATAACTAATTGTTGCTCTGCTTATTCCCTAAATCTCTATATCGATATTCACCCTAAAAACATTCTAGATGTTTCCAATTCAGTTGAATTTAAAGTTTGTGTTTGGTTTTTTTTTCTTTTTATCTGTCTAAAAAATAATTCTTCATAGATTTTAAAGGTAGATTTTGGAGTGATTTTTTCTGTCATTTTAATGTCTGCTTTTACAACAATTGCAGCTCCCCAGTGTACTAATTTGCAAATATGTGATAATTTTAGGCTCTTGACATTGTTTCTTTGCTGAACAATTGTACATAAATTTTACCTTAAATGTCTTATTTTGACTTAGCTGGTCTCTAAACTATTTCTCGAGCAATTTGGTAGCATTTGTGAACAGCAGCGAGGCTGGATTGCACTTGACAGTGAAGTGCAATGACTGCTCTGTCAGAAACTGAGTTGTGTGTAAGTAGAGCTTGCCGTGTGAAATGTGTTTTTTAAACTTTGCGGTACTTAAGCATCTCTACTGTAAGTAAACTACCTCCAGCCCTTCTTGGGATTGATTATTAATTACTTTATGGGACAAAGTCACGGTATTATTAACGGGAGACTGGATGGAAGATACATCAAGAACAGAGGTTTGCACTTCCCATATTAGTTCTTATGCAGACCCGGAGAGCTGGGGAATTTTTCTGTGCTGCAGTAAATGAGGACAACTAAATTACCAGATGGGGAGTGGTTACAATAATACCGAGTTCCGAGTTTCTTCCCCTTCTGAGTTTCTTCCCCTTCCCCTATACTCTTGCTTCTTTGCCAGCCAGATGCTCATTACAAGTATCAGAGTTCTCCTGCTGGACTGTGTCTCTGGATTGCAGCATTTTTTTAATTGAACCCTTGTGCCTAAATAGATTTATGTGCTGATTAAAGAGACAACACTTTTGATGACCTTCTGTTGTTGCAGGGAGAGGCACACACGAAATATGACTATGCAATGTTGTGGATAATGTGGACAGAGGAGACACATGTTTGCTTTTAAATGCCTTCTTTTTTTTTCCATTTCAGCTGTGCCTTTAGTACTCAGTGCAAGTTTTTCTTTCTGTTTCACATCCCTTTTGCCTTCTCCTATTCCTTCTTTTCCCATCAAAACCTGATAGCCACAAAAGTCTGACCTCTTGTATTGGGCTGTAGCTGGTACTTGAGATAGGATCACAGGCAGAAACTCACCCTCTCTCTGCATTCAGATCTGGTTCTCTGGAAGCAATAGAGATACATTAGCTGGATGCAGAATCCAAGCTAATATCCTCAGTTTGGAATTGATTTGCAGCTGGTTGAATGGAAGACCAGGCAGAACTTGCCTGTGTTTGTAAGAGGCTGTGCACACTTACAAATCTCTAAGTAATGGAGAATTGGTGCCAGTTTTCCAGCTTTATACTTTTTATATACACAATTACATACAGGGTCCTGCTGAAGTCAAAGAATGAGACTAGAGCACAAATAAAACCCAAGTGGAATGTGCAAACAGAAAACTGTTGCTCCTATTTGTCTCTCCTACCTGCTGAATCCTGTCACTCCTTCATTAGTCCCTGGTGAATTAATTGCCTTTAATCAATATAATAGGCTATTAGTTTCTGTATAGAGCCGTTTTTTTTTTTTTTACTGTGCAATTATGCCAAGTCCATTCAGAATAGCTGAGATACACATGACGTGTAATGAAAAACACTCCTTTTTCCTAACATCTCTCAGATCTGGTAGTCAAGGTGTGATATTTCATAAGTGCCATTGTAAACATGTATAAATAGTTCAAGAAGAAGAGAAAATCTCTTTCAGGTAGTGTCACAATAGCTAAGTATGAAAAATACCAAACCCCTAGCGAATTAATATAATTAGATAATTACTGAATTTTTGGTTTGCATAAGTCCTTTCTCATTTGCCCTAATGCTGAATTCATTTTGTATTGTATTATAAGTGGGTATGAGATTATAAATATCTTCTTACAACACTTAAAGCCTTAGGCTTTTCATAGGCATCTTTTGTGGACGCTGCTGTATTAAGTGTAGAATAATTACTACTGAGCTGCACTGAGAGTTGGCTTGGTTAGCTCGAGTAAAACTACAAAAACCAGTCAGAAAACAGGGCTGAACTAGTCTATTCCCTGGCCCCAAGGCAGAAACACCCACACCTATTCTAATTTACACAGGTTGCTTTTCTAACCTCTTATTAGAAACCTTTACTCCTGTGTATGTTACAACCTCCCTAAGTGCTGCTTTTCACTGTTGCTGCCATCAGAAAGTGTTTCCTCATATGCAGATTAAATCTCCCTTGTTGCAGTTAAAGTCAGAGTGATATGGAAAATAATATGAGTTGAAAACTCTCTGTTGAAATTGAGGTTTGAAAGATTAGGTTTCTAATAGAATAATTTTTTTTTCCATATTAATTGCCTACTTTTGCCTTTCATAAAAGAAAAAAGGTAAGTGCAAGCAAGGAAATATGAGCTATTTTGATACGGAGAGACTTGCAGCATCCTGTGAGAGTTTTAGATCAGCCTTTCCCTGATGCTGTTTCTTGGATGGGACAGGGTCTTCTGGCATATAATATTTCTGCAATCCTGGGTCACTAACTGAATACCATACACTGTAACAGTTTTATCCCTGCAAACCCATTCATTTAATTATCCAGGGATATTGGAAGCCATCTAGAAACACAGGACCAAAGAAGACCTTTTAAATCAAATTCACTCCCCTGCAGCAGCAGGAAATCAAGCAGGAGGGTACATCAGGAAGTCACACGTCAATTCATTCTCTTTCTTCTCAGGTCACAAAAGACATGACATTCTTCTAACAGAGGGGATTTTACTTCTATGACAGAAAACATGACCACTGAAAAATCTACCGCAGAAGAAAGCAGCCAGTTTGAAGGTCAGCATGCTAACACCAGCACATAGCCAGCAAAATGATCGTCCAGGAAAGAGGTTTATGCTCAGGCCTATTAAAAAATAGGCACTAAAACAAACCATCCAACCCAGCAGCCATCCTCCTTCCATCTTGGAGAAGTCAGAAGTCAGACTGCCAGTCCCACCAAACTGAGTGATGTTGGCTACAGTCATTCTTGGGCGAACAGATGAGGGGCTTGTTCAGTTTAGGGGCACGTCAGCTTGACTTCTCCCAAGTGTGGCATGGTGACTCCAAAGAGCTTCCAGGTCGGAAAATACCGACAACTCAAATAAATCATAAAGGAGTCTTCTGAAATTTATGGTAAGAGCAGATGGTCGCCTTGGACCTCCTCAGAAGTGCCGAAGAAAGGTGCAGTCCAGTACACTGTGTCTCACACTGCCTGCGTTGTGATGCATCTCTGCACATGTTGGAGATGGCAGTTATGGACTTCCAGGGGCTGTGTGCTCCTCTGAAACCACAGTGACATGCGCACATACTTTGTCTAGCTGAAAACATAAATTCAAAGTTGGCCTCACACCAATCATGGATAATATCCTATACAGGCAGCTGATTTTGAAGGATGAAAGCTAGCAGGTTATTTTGAAGTTTGTTTATTTTTCTGTGTGTGGTTTTTACCCCTGTGCAGTGGTGTAGGTTCTCATATACCTTTGCTGAAATCACATAGCAGGAGCTCTGAAATCTCCAGGATTAAGCACTGATTCTGAAAATATTGGTGTTGCCTGAAACACGACACAATGAGAAGGATCTTTGAAGGAGTGATAGATGTCATATAATTTATCTGCCACTTGATATTGCAAGATTAAATTGAGCCTACTAATTTCAGACTGTGAATGGACTTGTATCTGTCATGAGCTTCTATCAAGGTAAAGAGATAAGAAATATTGTTTCATTTTTCATGTAGTATCATGATAAAATATTTCTTTAAATGACAATGATTGCTAAATGTGCCAGAGTAAATTACATCCTGTCTTTTATAAGCCATACTTCACTTAAGGATTTTGGCTTGGTTTTTTTTTTTTTTGCTTTTCTTTTGGACTCTTTATCTAGTTTGAATTCATTATTACCGTATTAATTAAAGAAACTATGTTTCAAGGTAAACTAATTAATGATTCAAAGTTCATAAGAGACCACCAAACACCTTAAAGGACTTGAAAGTCATCATTTATGTGATAAGATTAAAAAATAAGGAGGTTTTCTAACTAGCAACATAATTGTAAAGAAGAGATGCTTTCCCACAGCTGTCATCATTAACACCAGAATGCATTATCTTTGATTATGACTCAAGTAAGCAGAAGATGAGAGATTTTAATATAAAACTGCAACGGGTAAAAACTAGGTTAAACAATAAGACCAAGATTTATGAAGTCCTGAATTGTGCAGTGGTCTGTTGGGGCAGTTCATACTAACATCAGAACTAGGAATAAAGAAAAAATTTAAAATTATGACAGTTCAGTCTACCTCTATTTCTCTGAGGTTCTGCTCACAGCATATTACTTTTTCTTTTATTTTTTTCTTTTTTTTTTTTAAATTCGGGAAAGTTCCAGACCAGTTTCCTCCAGGTTATACGAATGAAAACAACTATGATTTGATCACTAGGTCAGATTCATAATTCAAAATAATAGGAACAGGAATTGCTTGGAGCACAATGATCAGTTATTATGAGATTGGACATAGTATTATTTCTTGGACAGGAACCTGTGTGCTGAAGTAGAGGCACAGTAATCTGAACTTTGTTCCAAAGAACAAATGTTTGTTAAGAAAATAAGTTTATAAGTAAATACAAACAGAAAGAAAAAACTGAATAGGCCAAACAAAAATGGAAGGGATGCCAACAACTATTTTTTTTAATATCACTTCCTTTTTTTTTTTTTTTTCCCAGAAATATAATGACAGAATCATGGAATAACTTTGCCCAGAAGGCACCAGTGGAGGTCATCTGGCTTGGCCCCTTGCTCAAAGCAGGGTCAATGCAAACCTGCTTTTTCATTGCAGCCTGCAGGCTGCTCAAGGCAAACCCAGCAGGGTTTTGAATAGCTCCAAGTGCGGGTAGTTTACAACTGCTCTGGTCAACCTGTAGAAGGGTTTAACCACTCTAATTTGGAGATGTTTCTAAATATGGTATCAACAGTCCATTATCTGTAGCTGGAGGCTGCAGGGGATGCAGTGCTGCTTAACTGTCTTGAGGACTGGTCTCAGAAAGTGTTTTAATCATGTGTGTGAAGTGGTGAAATAAAGGATGTTAAGCAACGCGTCACACTTCAGTGCTAATAGGACAATCTTTTTTCAGTTTATTCAGTTGTGTGACAGTGAACTGAGTTGGGACCAAGAATGTGAGGCAAGAGGAAGAACCAGCACATTTTAAAATAAACCTCTAATCTTTTGAACTTCATTTTTGTTATCTTGGTTAACTTCAGAATGTAATAACCAATATTCAGGCACTTGACAGCAAGTTGTATAGATTTTTTTCCTAGACACTTTGTTTTATTATCACTAAATCACAGTAAAGACTGTAGCTACATGAACCTCTTTCATAACATTACCTTCCCATGTCAATAGATGCTGACATTTTTTAGGGCTGATAGGTCATTGTGAGTGGGTAGGGAAGTATGTTTAGGCACATACACAACTTACTCCTAGCAAGATATAATCCCTACCATGAAACATTCCGAGACTTATAATTTCAATTCATTTCACATGTCCCAGAAAGGCAACAGGAATAATTACTATATGTAACCCTGCAGAAAACTAGTTCCTGATAAGCAGAAACAAGAGCAGAGTTCTGAAATTACAAAGCTGTATTCACCTCAGTAATATATTAGCTTTGGAGTTACATCCATTTAAATGCTAACACTTCAAAAATAATAAATTGAGGAGATAAAAGCATTACAAGCTTCTTCACTACTTTAATCACATATGTAAACTAAAAGTGGTTTTAAAGAAGGCATTAAAGTACACATTGCAAAGCAAAGGGTTTTTCAATAAAGCCATAAACCTTTGGCTCATCACTTGGAGACAGGAGAGGCAACAAGTGATCTGATGGCAGTTGTTGCCATAGGGTGATGAGGAGCTGCCAGTGGGATACAGCAGTGGCTAAACAAGGGCAGAGATATCTTCTGCTTGCAGGTGATGTGACTTTCTCTGGACGCGTGTGATTTACTTGTGCAAACTACAGTGAAGATGCTGACAGGAGAGGCTTAGAGAAAATCCAACACAGACTATAAAAAATTCTAACTGATTGCCAAATTGGTGTTCATCTGTGATAGAGGGTCTCCTGTGTCCTACCTGAAGAATGTTTAGCTTAGTTGTGTTAGTTAATCCCTGACATTTCCTTTGAAGTTTGTTGCTGGTTAGCTGAATGGCTAACTCCTGCTCCTCTGGTTGCTGAATATCATAGAATCATAGAATGGTTTGGGTTGGAAGGGATTTTTAAGATCATCTAGTTTCAACTCCCCTGCCGTGGCAGGGACACCTTCCACTAGACCAGGTTGCTCAAACCCGCATCCAGCCTGGCCCTGAGCACTTCCACGGCTGGGGAATCTACAGCTTCTCTGGGCAAGCTGTGCTTCACTACCTTACAGTGAAGATCTTTGGAACTTTGAATCTTACTAAGGGTGTACTCAAGCTTAATTGTGCGCATTATCTTCCAAGATGAACTATTGTTTTACCTTGTCCTCTGTGTAGTAATAAACAGGTGTACCTCACCATCGAATTCCCTTTTCCTTAAAGTCGCATTTACTGTTTCAAACTTTGTTGAAACAACACTGTATCAATAAATAGATTGTTACTTCCCTCTTGTGAGTGAAGTGCATAATTCCACTCCCGTGACACCACCTCTCTAGGAAGCCTATTCCAGTGCTTGAACACCTTTTTGGTGAAGAGATGCTTCCTAGTGTCTGATTGAAACCTCCCCTGATGCAGCTTTGAGCCATTCCCATGTGTTCTGCCCCTGGATCCCAGGGAGAAGAGCTCAGCACCTCCCTCTTGATGTCCACTCCCGAGGAAGCTGTAGAGTGCCATGAGGTTGCTCCTCAACCTCGTTTTCTCCAAACTAGGCAAGTCCAAAGTCCTTCACCACTCCACATAGGACATGCCTTCCAATCCTTTCAACAGCTTTGTTACGTCCTCTGGACGTATTCAAGGACCTTTGCATCCTTCTTAAATTGCAGATCCCAGAATAGCAAACAATGCTAATCTAATTGTATTCGGTCACGTCCCTGAAAACCGTATAATAATTTATAAATTTATTATTAATTTCACAAATTGCTGCTTAAATGCTTCTGGGAATTAGCACAATGATGTCAACTTCCTGGCCAGAAATTATAAACTAAGGAAGGTATTTCAATATTATTTAAAATGCCCTGGTTTTGCTTTTTGTTTCAAATGACAATGTTATCCACTCAACCTATCAGGTGCAAAAAATGAAAAGAGAGAAGATTCATATGCTAGCCCTAGTCCCTAGATGTTGTTTTCATTCTCTTAGGAATAGACTTGAGCTTTGATATCAGTGCTTTTATTAAAGTCTAGCTGGTTGTCATCCTCCAGCTGTTCCCAGCTTGAGGAGGTAGAAGCTGTCGATTGACTAGAAAATTTTTTCCTGGAGACCTGTCACTCTGCTTCAAGTCTGGAAGACAGCTTTAAATTTTCAGTATTCTCCTACAAGGCAGAGGTAGCAAGAAAAGAGGGAAAACATGTCTGTTAAAGAGTGGCTGTTGTGCCTTATGGTTTTGAAGCTGTTCCTACTGAGCAATCGTAGACCTGAATGAGTAGCATGTATCCTATACCCTATAAACTATTAATTCCACTGGTATCTCTTTTCAAAATGGTCCTTAAAATATAAGATAGCCCAAGTCTGGCAAGAATAATTCTAAATCTCAAACTGGGGAAGGGGAAGAGGGGGACCACTTGCCTAAGCAGAGATATCTAGTATGTTATTTTAGGTGTTGGCACAAGGTATCCTTTCAGGTCCCCAGATGCAACACCAAAAGGAAGCAGATTGCTGTAGGCCTTGTGCCACCAGCCCATCCCTCAGATGTTGGGTGTAACTTACGGCGTCCCAATGGTGGTATTACCATCTAAGAACCCATCTCAGAGCTTACCTATGTTATAACATTTCTGATTGTATAGTTACACCAAACTTTTCCTAATTCTTATTGAATTTAACTATTCTAAAAGATAATTAGATAATAGATGCTTGTACCCATTAAAGGAGTTCTTTTTGTGGGATAATTAAATTACCTACCAGAATGATATACCCTATCAGGTAGGAATTGTGTTTGCAAAGGATGGTTCACCCCCATGTATATCCACATACCTGTAAGAGCAAAACTTTGTAGTGTAGATTGGTGCTACCCAAATGAACAGAGCCTTATTCAATCAGAAATCCTGTGGAGCAGGGTATTGGTACAATTTTTGACATGGAACAGCGCAGCAATGAAAGCAGTTTCTTACTTTTTGAGAGACATAGTTACAGACTGCTCTTACTGATATTGAACCAAACATGATCATCAAACACTTCCCAGCAACACAAAATAAACACATCTTTTTCAAAGATGCTGTGGTTTAAACTGAGCGATCTACATCACATTAACACTCTCTGCAAAATTTCCACTAAAATTACATCTGAACTGATTTCACACATAGAAGTGGAAGTCTGTACCTATTTAAAAAAACCCGAAAACTCCAAACAAAAACCAACAACAAAAAGTCCCCTAGAGAGCCAATTCTATTCTGTGCTGTAGCTGTGCCAGAAATGTAAATCAGCATCCTCCATGGGATGCATTTTTGGGTATATTCTGTTGAGCTAGGACTAGCAGAAAATTCTATTTATCTTCTCTGCAGATATCTTTCAAAGATGTAGCTAGAAACACAGTACTAATAAGAAACAAAACCAGAGTACAGCTCTGGGCTTTTCATCCTTCCAGCCAATCCTAAGTGTTAAAGCACAGTGAAGCAGTATTTTACAAAGATGACCTAGGTTTTCTGAGAAACTACTTTCTTTCTCATTTATGTTGCGAATGTCCAGCATTGGCATTAATAGCAATTGTAGAAGAAGAGTTGTTGGGAAAAATAAGCATGTTGCATAGCAGTGGAGATAAGAAAAAGGGTGAAGAATCTGGTTTTGAGGGTTGGTTTGTTTTGCAAATATAAAGGAATTGTGAAAAGTCTCCTTCTCTGCAGATTTTCAAAACATAACTGGATACGATCCTGGGCAACCTGCTCTGGGTGACTCTGCTTTAGCAGAGGTTTTGGGCTGGATGATCTCCAGAGGTCCCTTCCAACCCCTACCCTTCGGTGATTCCGTGATCAGTTGCTTGACCTCTGTGGAATAGAAACATCCAAACACATGCCAGAATATGAAAGAAGAAATCTTTACAGACTGAGCAAGTTCTGTCTACGCAAGCAGCAGGGCCTGCTGGTGTTACCACTGCAGTGATGGCAGCATTGTGTGGTATCTCCAGGTTGTTCTTGTAGTGCTGCTGAGGATGTCGGGCACTTCTGCTCCAGGCAGTGTGGGCTTAACAAGTCTTTGCAAGTCAGCATGTCCTATGAAACACAATCCTACAGGTAGTCTCAAATCCTGTTTCCACTTGTCTCTAGACAAGTCCCCTGACTGAAACTAAATGGAAAATGTGTTGGGTTTTTTTTGTCAAACACACCCCCATAACACCACCGCAAAGAAGATATCAGCCTTAAAGAGTTTTTGTCACTTCATTCCATTCAAATGTATGGAAACAGCCTACTGAAGTTACCTATGTGCACTTCCTCACAGCGAGTGGTTTGGAGGCTGTTCACGGAATTAAATAAAAACTACTGAAAGTCTGATGAGGCATCTTTTTCTTGTTGGAAACCAGAATGCTTGAATCTCACAGGGTTTTGCCTCAGGAAAGACAATTTCCCCGGGATGTTATTTCATCAGTTCTAAATGATGCTTCCCTCTTTTATTGTGACTAACAACAGAATAAATACCTAAAAGTTCACCTGTTCTATCGGACATGAAATGAAATGAAACTGTTCAGATGTAGATTTTGTTTTCAGGACCAGTATGTTTGGAGTATCAGCCAAGCCAAATACTTTCAGCCTCTTAGGGATTTACTTTAGCATTTTTTTTTCCAAACAGCTTCTTGTTATTTTAATTCTATGACACATTTTATAGAAGTTCATAGCCAATTTTATTATCTCCTGTGTTTTACCTGATGCATGTTTTAGTTTCATGAATAGATGAACAGGGAAATGGAAGTTCCTAAGAAAATCACATTCCATTTAAAAAAAAGTTCTATAGAAAAATTGTAGCAGCCAGTAAATCTACATGTAAATAATAGAACAGAAACAGATGTGGGAAGCAAGCTCATTTTTACTATTTTGCCAAAGACTAAATCTGAGTGATACAGTTTCTTTTTTGTTTTTTTTTTTTTTCCATCACCTTGGCCCACTGCTCTCCCAAAGCTTCTGCTGCTGATTGCCAACCCTGAATGCATCTGCATTTGACTTGGAATGATCCAGCTTAGCCTTTCTCCAGTGAATTCACCATTCCAGCACTCTGTTTAGCTCCAAACATTTCACTAATTATTTTTTGCACTTCATTTGCTCCGGGGTCCCCATGCCAATGCCGCCTCCTCTCTGCTCGTGAAAAGGAAAATATTTTATACCTATCCACGGCACTCAGTGCATAAATAATGACATGCCAAAGTGAAGCGAATTTCACATGACAGCAGCTTGGTGATACTGAGAACATAATTAGTGCTGCAGACGACCGTGAAGATTAAGACTGCTCTCTTCCTTTGCTGCAACTAATACTTCGTAGTGTTACTGATTACACTGTCTGCTTCTTGCATTTTGTTTGCTTGAACAGGAAGACAGAGAAGTAGTTGTAAATTAAAGGATTGAAGATAAGATGGAGAATCTCACCACTATGCTGTCTTTATTGGTCTAGGCAAATTTATATGGCAATTTATGTTCAATCTACATTTTCTGAAGAAATTTATATTACCTAAAGTAAAAATCAGTTTTAGCTCTAATTTCAGTTTAAGTGGAGCTACAGCATCAAGGAAGAAGACAAAAAAACCCAAATCATAGTAAAGCACATCATGGTAGGTCTCTTGTTACAAGGCTGGTTGCTGAGAATAAATAGTCTGGCTCTGAATGAATCTAGAAGCTGCTTATGTTACAAAATCACCACATAGAATTATAGAATTGGTTTGGTTGGAAGAGACCTTTAAGTTTATCAAGTCCAGCCATTAACCCAGCACTGCCAGGTCACCACTAAATCTTGTCCCTCAGCACCACATCTACACAGCTTTGAAATCCCTCTAGGGACAGGGACTCCACCACTGCTCTGGGCAGCCTGTTCCAATTCTTGACAGTCCTTTCCACGAATAAATTTTTCCTAATGTCCAATCTAAACCTCTCCTTGTGCAACTTGAGGTAATTTCCTCTTGCCCTATTGCTTGTTCCCTGGGAGAAGAGACTCCTTTCAGGGAGTTGTAGCGAGTGAGAAGGTCTCCCCTCAGCCTCCTTTTCTCCAGGCTCAACACCCCCAGATCTCTCAGCAACTCCTCATACGACTTGTTCTCTAGACCCTACACCAATTATATAGAGACATACTAGCACTGAAAGTAGATATATTATAGGGGAAACAGAGAGGAAGAACAAAGAAATAGAATGAGGAGATAGTGAATCAGGAAATTTTGGATCACTATGTTGTGCGGCATGGTAGATTTAATGCCTCGGTGCAGGACAGCTGCAGAAAAGAGGTAGCCTGGAGAAAATTGTTGAGGTTCTTGCTTATGAGAGAATTGAGCTTTGCATATCCTTACACAAGGTGCCTGGCTGGCCCCTTCTGGTAGAAGTGCCCATTCACAGCACCCTGCTTGAATCCCCTTTAATATTTTTCACAACCATCACACAAACTTGTTTTTCTGGACTCAAATATCCAGTCTGGCAGCATCAAACCTTTAATATTTAGCCTTTTGCCCCTTTGTCAAGCTGTCCCTCAAAATATTTATGTGTTGCTTTGAGAAACACTATACACTTTCCTAGAAATTATGTCTTTGTGAAGATGGTATGAATAAAGGGACTGGTGTTTTTAGGATAATTGAGGCTTTGCTATGTGGTATGTTATATGTAGGTATCAGATTTTTTTTAAAAAGTAATTCATTACCAACTCTATATGAGTTGCTGTTATTGTGTGACTGGATTAAAAACCATCTCACTAGCCAGAAGGATACTTTGACATGGGATGGTGATTGGGACTGTTTTTCTGTGTGGCTCTGTGGATTCTCCCTGGGAAGAATCTCTTAGAGTATCTAGAAACATGGGATATTCTGGGATTCTTGTCCTCTCAGAGTTAAAATGAGAAAGACAAATCTCAGGCCCTGTCTCAGAGCTCGTATAGATTATCCATGAGTAAGAGTCACTTAATGCTGGTTCTGCTCAGAACCTGAATGGATGTAGGGTAATTGCTTCTTGCTTGCTTCAGTACTGGAAAGGTTTAAGGTTTGACTTTATGAGATTTTCCTTTCAGGATGTAACAAAACATTAGAAAAATAAATGTAGGGTCTAAAACCTGTGACTACACAGAAGAAAATTTACCTTTTCTTATCAGGAACAGCGTGGTAGATATTGATCACATAATGTAAATCCACAAATTAGGTTCTAAATTGCAAGCTTTGAGGGAAAGAGGTTGTTCAAATATATGATGCCCAGTCTAATGGAGTGCCAGATTTTGAACACAGTGCTACACAAATAACAACAGTAATGTCTTCATAAAATAAACAGCACCAAAGTGTTGTGGAAGATAAGATGGGCTTTTAAAAAAAAACTAGCCTAATCTCAATTATGTTTCATCAGGTATTAGCGTTTTTCTTCTGCAGTGCACTTGGTACTCTATAAATATTAAAATTCAAACTCCCATTTTCATCTACCTGGTAGCTGTGAGTATCACTTTGAAAACTTTGCCTGAATAGGCTGAATTGTATACTCACGGAGTCATTCAACTGTGAGGGGAAAGTTAATAATGAAAGCACTTTTACTTAAAAAACCAAAAAAATCCCAGCAGATATATCTCCCAAATAGCTAAAAGTATTTGCTTTTGTCAGTTTGACCCCCTCTTATCTTTTGAAATAACAAATAGCATATGCTAAAGCAATTCTAACTACCTACCTCCCTATCCATCCATATAAGAATCATGTCTAGCTAGTTGGAACTTTATTATGTGCAGTAGTATCACTGTGAATATTATATTTCTCAAAGTTGTATTCTGTGGTGCCACCATGGAATTTGAATTTCATTGTTTTATTTACATAAATATTGTTCAACTTCCAGTTTTGTTTGATATAGTCCTGAGAGGTAAAGGTACAGCTACTGGCTAGTGGGGTGATGCCTCCAGTATGAAGGACAGTGGACCAGAATCACAACTTAACCCTGCAAGTAGAACTGCTCTTTCTGTAAGCTGTGGGACAAATCATCAGTGAAGTGAAATCTATACAGGACAAAACACAATATGCCATCAGAACACTCTGATTTATAGTGCGCTGTGATTCATCAGAGCAATTATTTCATGCAGACTTGCTCAGCTGCGTCCCCCTACTTCCAAATCTAAATACATACACACCCCCACACCTGGAGTGATAGATCATTACTAAATCAGTTTTCTGTAGTCTTATTAAAAATTCATGCCTACACTCTCAAAATCCACAGAAAATTTCCTGACATTCCTCACAGCAGTATGTGCTCTACTACGGGAGCCCTGATAGAATGGGTAAAGTTATACTTACCGAATAGCAGTAGTAAAGTAAAATAAAATAAAGCGTGTTTATATGCAGTCAATATTTCTACATTGGCAGATATATTTTGTGCACTGTGCAGTTTAGTTAAACATGAGAAAATTAGACACACATAGAGGCAAATAAAAAATAGTGTGGCCAGCATAAAATGTTATTTCAGAACTTCCTAGTATCTCCACCTTCTCTTTGGCTGAAGGTGTGCTTGACCTTCTAATGCTGCTTTGATGATGTCCCAAAGCTGGTGTTTCAGATTTCCCCAGGAGAACCAGGAGGGATGCTTTACAAAGAGCTAACAGTGTCTTGGCATCTTCCCAGGATAAGAGTGATGTACATGCCTCATTCTTTTTCTCCTCAGCCTCTAGTCTGCTTGTTGTTTTTTTTTTCTTAAGACTGGCACCTCACATGCTCTCTCTTCTCATTCGTTCCCAGTTCATGTGTTTTCCATTCTCCTTATTATCTCTGAAACCAGTTGTAACCAATTCACAAGGCTGCCATCCTGTAGTGATGGTGGCAAGACCACTGTGATTTGTGTTTGCAGTCTGGGGCCTCCTGCCATCACACACATCTGCACTCTTCCCCACCACGTTGCGTTCTAGAGTCACGGTTCCAGTCACTGCTTCTTATGGCTGTTGATCGAACCTAAACTAAGACTAGGCAAGAGTGACATGGCTGGTAGAAAATTGCTATCACAGTGCAACATACTAAATGTTCTCAGGCCAAGACCAGCCCAAACAAATCCTGAGACCTTGAAGCATCCAGTCACTACCAAGCATATGGTCCTTTGTTAGCAATGGCAAAATTGTATTAGTGAGGCTATAAACTGTTAAAGTCTGATGATCAGTATAAGCTATATACTGCTATTTTAAGATATCCTTTTAAAAACAGATGTTTCGGTATAAAAACAAGTTTCCAAATTTCTCTTGTTCACATTTTCCTATTTAATAAATCATTTTAAAACTGTAACAGAAAAGCCTGAAGCATCATTTCTTTTTCTTCTTCCTTAATAAGGTATTTTTAAATTGAGTACTCATTTGCCTGTACAGATAATTCTCAATACTTTTCCTATTTCCCTGAACACATTTGCAAAATATTAACTATTTTTTTTCCCCATGGCTTTATTTCCTAGGCTTTGTTTCAGATTAAGTTTTTATGTGTGGAATATTTTGATAAGGAAGTCTGAAATGCAATGCTTCTTCATTGCATTTAAAGCAAACTTGCATCCTGCTTCTCCCATTAGCGTTAATGACATACCAAGTTATCCTCTTTTCTCTCATTAAGAACATTACAAATGCACGGTATTGCACACTGAGATTTTTGAAAGGGTTAAAGATAAATTTCCTTACTGACTCAAATGTGTTTTCTACTAATAGCTCGCAGTTCCCTGGGCTGGTTGGAAACCCTGAAAATGCACAATAGGACACGCTAATGTTTATTCAGTGGTTGCTCAAACAGTGGCAGCTAGCCCAGGAGATTCCTGTGACTAATGGT
Source organism: Coracias cyanogaster (assembly GCA_033124195.1). Classification (NCBI taxonomy): domain Eukaryota; kingdom Metazoa; phylum Chordata; class Aves; order Coraciiformes; family Coraciidae; genus Coracias; species Coracias cyanogaster. The sequence continues at coordinate 38,425 of JAVSBS010001159.1, read as the reverse complement.
AATTGAGATAATTTTACACGATTATTTACTCTTGGTCTAGCTATGACTGGTCACCTCCAACCCTGGATGAGGATGAGCAGCAGAGGAGGAGAGAGTAAGGGGAGCTGTGATTATTGCAGGGCAGTTCCTGTGAGGAGAGGCTGGGGCTGTCCCATGTGGACATGACCACGGCCCCCGTCTCTCACCCCCTGCACCGCTCTATGGTGGGGAATTAAAGGAGTTTGGGATGAAGGATACAGGATTTAGATGTTGATGGATTTGAAGCCTGAAATATGTTGCAGCTCAAATCCCCATTCTGTTCTTAGCACATGTGTAAACAAAGATCATTCTCCAGTCTTCCCTAAGTCCAGCAGCCTCTGTCTACCCTAGTAGATTAAGTAGGTGCAAATGTTTTCTGGTTCCAACACCAACTGACATTGAACAACCTGCAATTAATTAATGCTATTAATTAAAATTAAGCTTTGTAGCCCTGCAAAGCAGGGTGGTTGCCTGGCAATTGTTTGTGACCTCTGCTATCTCATGGACCATTCCTGGGAATGATTTGGGAGGGTGCGAATTTGCACAGTTCAAAGTGTGCCAGAGACTGTAATAATAATTAAGACATAGATGACTCAGTTGTAGCATCTGAAAAGGTTTCTTGACCCCTTTAACTTATGCATGTAGAAGTAATTTCGTACTTCATAATTTTATTACTTCTATTTTATAGAAGTAATGTAAAGACACTTACTGTGCTAACACTCCTCTTTTGAATCTTTCTGTAGTACTGTGTATTTGCGTCTGCTTCTGGTAAAGGTCCAGAGTCCATGAACCTTCCCAAGTCTTTCAAATTTAAGTGCCAAGTTTCAGAACCTCCCTCTCAGTTCTGAGCACTGTAATTACAGCACCCTTCATTCTTCAGTTCTTGTCATCTGAGCAGCAGTGTAGATTTTTTGCATGTAAAATATCAATCTCAAGGTAGCAGCGCACAGAAAGGTGCAATTTAGTTGACAATCTTCATCTTCTTTTTCTGACAGGATTAATTTTACACCTTACATATTTATTCCAGATAAATTACATTTTTCTCTGTGTGTAATTGCACATTACAAACTTCTCTGGGGGTGTTTTATGAAAAACCTGCTCCTGTTGTTAAAAGCGCTCCTGTTTACAACCCCTGGTCTGGGTAATTGCAATCAAATAAGATTCTGCTGGGAACAGAATGTGCAGTAGGGCATGGAATTCAGTTCTGCCTAAAAAAGAAGTAAAAAGGTGAAATGAACAATTTTACTCAATATACGTCTTAGCTGAAAGTAGAGTCTTTGTTTTTAAGTTGCTAGTCCTAAGGCTGCTTCCACAGGCTTCTGTCCTCTCCCCAAATTTCAGAGATTGTGGGAAAAGAAAGGCTACCAATAATCTTTGATGCAATATTTCATTTTAGCAGGGAGGGTCTTCCATAGGATAATTTGTTATTCAGTAGTTACTGTGTCAATTGTATTTTGGACACACTTGAACCTTTAAAGATTTCTGTTTTGAAAACTACCCCTAAAAGCAGATAAAAGAAAGTGGAATGAGTGTGATACAACAGCTCTCTCAAAACCGTTTAGCTTTAAAACAGAAACTGGAGGTCTTGGGTAAGATATTCTGCAGCAATCTGAATGCCTTGGTGACAGAAGTAGGAAAGGAATTTTGAAGGCACAGGTTTTCAACAGATCTCAGAGTTCCTTTGATGCGGGAGGTTTTCTTTTCCTCTCATCATTTTCCTTTCAGTGAGAACTGAATCCAACCCCGCTACATGGACTTCAAAAGGAATTCTGCAATTCTCTTTAATGGAACACAAACTTTTAGAGTTTGGTCAGCTGCTTAGATTCAGAGATAGTGTCAATCTGTACGCTGAAGTGATGCCTAGACAAGGAATGGGAACAGTGTAGTTTCTTGGCTGTATTTTAAGATCAGTACCGTGCTTACTTTACTCCTGTAATCTTCTCTGATGCTAAGCGCAAGCACTGTGTACTTCTCAGGCTCCACCACTTAGTCATGTCTAGGACATTTTATATTCTGACAGGAATTGTTTGGTAGGTAACAAGTGGAATATTCTATGTTAAAGTGTTGTGAAGTAAAAATGTATATAAAAGATATGTACTTAGGCTTATGTCTTAATGTTTTTTTCTTTGCTACTCAAAAGGTGTACTTTTAGGAAAATAGGAATTGTCTTTTAAGACAGACCAATCTGTTTTATTCTGTCTATAACAGGGGCCAACCTAAAAGATCTCAGGTAGACACAGAAGTCTTCTCCCAATTTCCAGTTCTATGAAATCTTGCTCCCAAGAGGGTTTGTTACTAGTTTTGAAAAGGTAGCAAATTTTGCTTGCTTTCTGTCATAGGAGAAGAATTATGAAGAGGTGAAGGGAGGCAGGGTTTCAGAATGTAGCTAATAACTCTTAAAGATTTTTAGTCACTTTCAGTGGGAAGCTGGTTCAAACCCATGACCTCCATGCAATTTCACATTCTTATTTTGCCTCTATTTGTCTGATTTTCTCAAGTTTAACTAAACTGCACAGTGCAGAAAAATATATCCACCTACGTGCTTTATTTTTCTCCTGGCCTCTCTTAAGTGAGGAAAGGTCTGACTTGCCTTTCTGGTTCTACTGCTTATTCTGTATGACTTTATCATTGCTACCTTGTATGTCTCCTCTGTAATCTAAACAATACTAAGCTTTATTTATTTTATACTACACAGAAATCCTGCCAGTTTATTTTTTCTCTGGTAGAGATGAACTGAATATTATTTGAACTATTTTTCTTCTTGAACAAACTTCAGAGGTGAGACACTCCTCTAAAATTGCAAAATGCCATTAGGTAAAAATGATTGAGATTATATAGCATCACCTTTTTGGATAATGCATGTATTGTGTCACTTCTTGATTCTTTACCAGAGAACCACAAATTTCACAGTTTTAAAACAAAAATAAATATATGCAGGGAGATCGATGGAGGAGCAAAATAAGATGTGTTCAGAACAGTAACAGGAAACTCGTATAGATCAAACCTAAAGAAGTACTTAAAAGGTAAGTGAACTCTCTGGTTTTCAGCCTTCTGAAATGTGTTTGTAAGGAATATGCCAAAGAAGACAGAAACCCTTTACAGCTAAAATTTCCAACAGTTTAAATTCCAAGGAAACACGGTGGGCCAAATCCTTTAAATGAACTTAGGAAGGCATTAAATAAACCAGTTAGCTTTTAGAAATGGAATTTAAGAGCACATTCTCAGAAAAAATAAAGCAAGACAATACCTGACTAGAGCTTATGAAGTCGTAAATGTCTAAAGGCTTGTGCAGAGAGTTTCCAGGGTATCTACTGGACCTGTGGAACATTAAGAGCCTCCTCAGTAGGGCTTTAAGCTCTAGCTTTGCAAGTTCCTGCCTGAACAATGAGATGAGCAGATTGTGCAAGGAACTTTAGCAGAAACTGGCTTGCTTTTGATGTTTTCTATGACTACGGTTTGGTTGTGTAGAGCACTGGAATCCTGAATCTCCACTCCCCTCTTGTATAACATAAGGGGAACTGCAGCATCTATCTGGTCATGATATTTCTAGCTGTTGCCTATGTGCTACCTTCACTGAATAGTGGTCTTGATGTGGGCACAGAACATCAGTAGAGAACTGGTCTTTATCAATCTCCCTCTATAGATAAATAGATTTTTAAATATAGATTTTATCTATAGGATAAAATGTGCTGGAAAAAGTCAGCATAGTGACCAAGTAGGTAGAAGACAGTACAGTTCCTTGCTTACCAAAATCCTTGCTGCTTCAATTGTCAGACTGGTCAGATATTTCTTTAGTCTCTTCAGGGGAATATTTATTTTAACTTAAAACTCTTATTTCCTTTATGATGCTTACAGTCCTACTGGCACTGCTGCCTTCCTCATGTATTCCATTGCTACAAGATATTTAAGAAACTAATGAATTTAGGCATATTTTTCTAATTATTCTATCATGTTACAACACTTTTGGCTAAGACAGCATCATTGAGGTACTTCAGATTTTGAAGGAAATATCTTGCAAGAGCTAGAAATTCTGATTAAACAAAATAATTGTTTCAATGTAAGGGAAAATACAAATTGATTTTGATAATTTCTTCTTTTTTTGCCATTCCTTTCCTATATCTATCTCTCAACACTTTCATGGCTATTATCAGTTATTGTCAGTTATTTCATGGTTATTATCAGTTTATCGACTTTGCCACTGTGCTAGCCACTAACCTAAGCCCTAATCAGGAAGCCCAACCCTCTACACTTATTAATTCACCTACAGAGTAATATAAAGGATGCTTCCACCTGCATATCTAGTCTTCTGTCATGTAATTCTGCAGGATATGGAGAAGCCAGCAGCATGGAGTTCATAATGTGATCCCTTTCCTAGTATATCTGTCCTTTTACTGGGCAGATCGATGAGGCCAATTTATTTTCATAGAACCATGGAACAATTTTGGTGGAAAGGGACCTTTCAAGGTCATCTAGTCCCACCCCTCTGCACTGAGCAGGGACATCTGCAACTAGAGCAGGTTGCTCAGAGCCCCGGCCAACCTCACCTGCAGTGGTGCCAGG
>JAVSBS010001159.1:22825-33301 GCA_033124195.1 Coracias cyanogaster | reverse complement strand
CAGGGACATCTGCAACTAGAGCAGGTTGCTCAGAGCCCCGGCCAACCTCACCTGCAGTGGTGCCAGGGATGGGGCAGCCACCACCTCGCTGGGCAGCCTGGGCCAGGCTCTCACCACCTTCATGGTAAAAAATGTCCTCCTTATATCTAAGATAAATCTCTCCTCTTTTAGTTTAACCATTACCCCTTGTCCTATTGTAACAAGACCTGCTAAAAGATTGTCCCCATCCCTTATCAGACCCCTTTAAGTACTGAAAGGCCAAAACAAGGTCTCCCTGGAGCCTTCTCTTCTCCAGGCTGAACAACCCCATCCTCACCTCTCAAGCACTACCAGTAAAATACATTCTTCAGAAGGATAATTCATTCAGTGTATGTAGCTTTGGTTTGCAAATGTCTGTCTTGCTTTTACCTCATGCCAAAACATAATATCATTGCACTTTTGAATCATGAATACCTTGCAGCTTTGCAGGCTGTGTAGACCACTAGAAATGACCACCCTAATTTGCGTGCAGGGGTGGCAAGGTACAAAGCAAAGAAGTCTGTTCCTTACAGATACAGCTTGCTTTTAACAGCAAAGCATGTTTCCCTGTCATTCCTCCACTTCATAGGTCAAAAGCTGCATTAGCTTGCACCAAAACGAATCATTTGGAGCTAAATGGATTATATGCAGGTGTAGAGCAGAATTTTACTTGGTGCTCTTACTTTGTGTGTGTTCTACAATAGGGAAAGGAGACCCAGGCAGACATAAAGATTTACTGGCACTGATTTTAGAGCTCATTTTGAAAGTTTGGCCCATATCCTACATTTATAGCTGTTAAATCACAACAAAAGAAGTATGAGCTCTTTTTAATGAATATTTTAAAGAAATTAAGTAACCACACTATTTTATGCAGTTCCTAATGCTAACCTAATTAAGTCTTGAAATAATTTAATGAGCTTAACCAGTGCCTCTGGAGGCCAAACCCCAGATTGTTTAAGCATAGAAATCTTCCTGAAAATAGAGATGGTAGAATATTTGAGGCTTCACTTAAAGAAAAATTACAGAGGGGCATTTAAAGCTGGGATAAACAACATATCCCTTTTCTCCCACTGAAGATCTTAGAATATTTTTCTTGTGAAGTCATTAAGTGATTTTGCTCCTATTTTGTTCAAGCACTGTTGAGTTTTCAGTGGTTACTGGCTCAGTAGCACTGGCAGGCAAGGCAAACAGCCTCTGTTTCCCCAGGGAAGTGAGTATGAAGGTGAGCAGTTGCAATATAGATGTAGATAGATGTGTATATGAGGTGCTTAGGGACATGGTTTAGCAGTGAACTTGGTAGAGTAGGGTTATGGTTGGGCTGGATGATGTTTTCCAACCTAAATGATTCTATTCTATGATTCTATGAATAGCATTGGTGGTCCAGCATGCAAATAAATTATGTGAGTTCTTAATTTCACTCCCTTAATTCCATGAACTACTAGCAAGCTACTCTAAGTACTGATGGTAGACTTCAAAATGCAGATTGAAGTAAGCTGCATTGAAAGAACTCTCAAACAAATGAAGATAAAAGAGAAGAGATAAAAACAACAGTGTTCATAGAAAGCTATTCAATGCATTCTGTTAAAAAAGAAGTGGGTCTTAAGAGACAAGAAACTGTGATGAGAAGAGGAATATTGCAGGTAAACTCTAAGAGAAGAAGTTTTATAACATACTTTGGCAAAACCATATATCACTAAAAGGGAATATTATAAGTAGCTTTTCATAATGTTGTGGTTTTCATCTAACAAGGAACATACCTGGCTGAAAAACATTAAATTCAACATGTGAATAAGGACACCAGCTCTGTTCCCAGGCCCACCAAAAGCAGTAATAACTTGGATTCCTCTGGCAACTTAATCCTAAACCTAAATACAAACCAGAGGACCTTTACTGGTATGAAAATAGAATATATAGTCACAGAAAAGTGTGTTTGTACTGTAACATTGACTTGGTTTGTAGTTTTTGCCAACATTTTTAATTATGACACTGCTTTACTGTTTGTTCTCTTTCTGCATTCCCTTTTTATTTGCCTGATCACAGTGAGCCAACCCTACCCCAAATCTTCTTGGCTTTGTTTTTGCTTTTAAAAGTAGGAAAAAAAAAATCCTCCCTCCTCTGATCTCCACTATTACCTTTTCCTCATTCTTCAAGTGCATAATAAAGAATATTTATGCAAAGCAAATATTCAGTGTTCAAGAACAAGCTAATGGGATTCTTGTCATAATTGGTAGTTTATTGCACATTTGTATTCAAAACCATTCCTGCTGTGCCAGAACACCCTGAGTTGCAGAGAAGAGATTCAGTGATTTTGAATTATATGCTTTTCTTAGCTGTCAAACCTAACTAAAGAATCCCTTAGTTCTATTTAGAAAAGACCTTCACGATATATTCAGCAATCAGGAATCAGCTTTTGCAGGTTAATGCACGAGCCGACGCTGTGTCAATATTGCTGTTCCATTCAGAGAGAGTGCAAAAGCCTCCCAGGCTTTAGGTTCATCCTTCCCAAATGAGTATCCCATTGGAGAAATAGGACTTGGAGCTAAATCTTCTTCTGGGTAGTAGCCTAGTCCTCACTGTGCATCTTCTCCCAGTCTTGGATTTTTAGGCTGTACTTGAAGAGCAGGATCAGAGCAGTTTCATTGCTTCTACTTTCAAGAATTGCATGTGTGTCAGAGTACTATAAAAATACTCTTCTACTTCAGTGTAAAGATTAGACACACTTTGGTCTTCAGTAGTATCTGTCATTCTTACATGTTCCTTGTCAATAACAATGAGGAAGAGAAACAACGACCAGCAATTTGTGTAGTTGGATATATTGGTACCCACAAACAGCTGGATACAGGCTACGGTTGCCACAACAGCTCATCTGTGCTGCTGGGTAATTCGGCCTTGGATATTTCCCAAGTATGGTAGATGCAAAGGTTAAGTAAAAAGAAATTTATGTTGTTCACAGATGTCATTTTCCTTCCTGAAGCTGACAATGGAAACTGCTGAAACCTGGAACCAGACTCTTGCCATTTACTGTATCTAGCAAAATTCCGTAGATCTCTACACACAAAAAGAATTTAAGATTGAAACTAACAATTTACCACACCTGAAGGGTACCTTCCCTCCCAATTGCTCATTTCTGTGCTCTAAATGGCTTGGCATTGTCTCTGTTATGTTCCTCATTCTTAATTAGTCTTCACAAACTGCTAATATTTTCCTAAATTGCAATTAGCTGCTGCCTGGACAGAGCTTGTGGTTTTGCACAATACACTGGTTTTGGCACCTTTGTTAGATGTAGCTGTGTGGCAAGTAGGAGAAAATGTATGTACAGACTTTAATTAGAGATCCTGTGGGGAAACACATTATTAAATAGAAAATTCTTCTTAAGAGAGCCTTTGTTGCAGGTAGAATTAAACCAAGGTGAACTTAATTGTCAAGTGTTTATGTTTGCTGAATAATGTCAACATTTTGAGTAGCTAAACCGTATTTTTCAGATTCAACGGATCTGAATGGAGACAGAATTTCCTTCTCAGGTGTATTATATTGGCACGGTTTAAACCCAGCCAGCAGATAAACACCACGCAGCTGCTCGCTCACCCTCCCCTGCTATGGGGAGTGAGGGAGAGAATTTGAGGGGTAAAAGTAAGGAGGCTTATAGGTTGAAAAAAAAAAAACAAAACCAATTTAATAATTAAAATCATATAAAATTTAAATAATAATGAGAATGACAATAATAGTAAACATAGCACATACAAACAAGTAATGTGCAATGCAATTGCTCACCACCTAGAGATGGAGGCCCAAACCATTGCCAACTGGCGATCTCAGAGGAGAAAATCCCAAAGCTGCAATCCTGGGAGAGAGAGCCAGCTTCCTGGCTGACCCTCATCTATATAGTGAACACGACATTGTATGACAGATGCACTTGCACCCTAACAAGACAGGGGAAGTTGAAAAGTCCTTGATTCCTTAGCAGCAGCCAAAACCATCAGCATTCTTCTCATGCCAAATCCCATGCTGAATCCAAAACACAGCACTATTCTAGCTATTAAGAAGAAAAACTAAGCTCGGTCCCAGCTGAAACCAGGGCGTATATGAATAAATTAAACAGTAGAACAGGAGCTGTGTTTTCATCCACCAGGTGTTTACAAAGGGCAAAGTGGGTTTCATTTAGTTATGCTTACTTGACAAGCTTTAGCTTGACAATTGCTTCCATCAATATTACCTATCAGTCCTGGCTCTTCTTTAAAATCTTCATTCTGTAAACCTTTGCACAGACGTCTGTCAGTCCCTGCACAAAATTATCTATGTAGCTTGTTTATGGGCACCACAAACCCAGCTCATGTTGCCCATCTACAGATACCACAAGACCATCATCTGGTGAAGATGTGGAGGAGCAGCAGGGTAGAGGATACTGTGGATCTAATCCCTGCTGTATAGAAGGTTATAGGAAAATCTTTGTGTGTGACTGTAATTCTTTTGGATATGGTCTTCACTTCATTCTTCACAGAATCTCTGTTCAGTTGCATATTTTGGTTTAGTTTGATGAGCACTGTTGGCTCTGCTTTCTGAACCTTAGTATCTCAAATACTAAAACCAGAAAAAAAAAAAGCAATTACAAAAGACTTCTTTCTGATTAAAAGCACAGTCTTTTCTACCTCTGGGTAATGCATCCACCAGAAAGAGCCACATATTCACCTTTCTTTATGGACTCATTAGTTCAACCTTACTGCTATGGATCACAAGAACACAAAGGTAAGAGCCATTCGTTACACTCTCCAGCAGCAACTTAGGAAAGCGATTTGATCTGTTATCACACACAATACCAGGGGATTGGACTAGATGTTAGAAAGCCTCTAGTCCTATAACCTGCTTTTATACACTTAAGAACCAAACTCAGCATCAGGAATAAAGTGGAGATGAAAGGATACTGCAAAGCCTGAGCTTTGTGAGAAGTAGACATGGGCTGCACAAGTTTTTCGGAATACCAGCTCAAATAACTGCCTGAAAAGCAAAACTGGTGATGCTACAGATGAAAGCATGAAACTGGAGACTGCACACAGGATCAGATGTGATTCTATGTACAGGATGGTCTGTTCTTTATTGATGGAGTTCAGTTAGCAATCACCTGAAAGGGACAAGAACAAGGATCTCAAAACTTGGCCTTCTATTATAAAAATGTCTAAGCAAACTGGGAATATTGCCAAAGAGAAAGTAAGTAGAAGAGTTGGGGGGGTTAGCCCATTGTTTGTCACTTGCATGTCACATAGAGCTAATGATTTTATTGATTCTATCTGTGAGTAGTTTTCACTCACGTAACTTACAGAAAAATAATAGTAAAAAAAATTTCTTATAAGCTATTTGGAGTACCATTATTGGCTATTCCAGTAGTTGCTATGCTAGTGAATAGCATCTAGATGGGAAAACTCAATATTGCCTGGCTGATTAAGCATTATCAGCGTTCTTCAGCTCAGAAAAAATGAGAGAGTTGTTGAAAGAGAGAAAGAAACAGATGCACTCTACTGATGAGTCTTCGAGTGGGAAGAACATATGCACTTTAATAACCTGAGGTTTTGAATGGAGACTAGAAGAAGGTCAAAAGACTGGCATCCTACAGAGATAAATAAAGTGTTTGTGCAAAGCAGGAGGGCTAAGGAAATTGCTTGGAAAGCCAGCAGCGTGCATGCTTGGTGAGAAGAAAAGAAGGCAAGAATAGTGTCACAAAGGTGCATTGAAATAAATATAGAGGCACACTTCTACACTGTGAAATAAGCCTTGGTCTTGAGGCTATTTTCACACTGAGCCATCTCTGATCCAAATAATTTAACCTTAGATGGTTCAGGAGAGCTTTAGATCTCTTTTGGAAGGGTTTCACACAAACAGATCTAAGTTTCTTTTAACGCAGGTAACAAGCTGATGACCTAGCCTGATTCCTTCTGGGCAAAATCTGCATGATATGACCCTGGGCACTAGTTGGCCTAGCAATTAGCAAGGTGACCAGAATACAGATAGGACCTGTGAGCACAATATAGGTTTTCAGCAAGCTCCCCACTTTGCAGTCTCAATCTATCCAGAATAGTGTAGAGGTGAATTGAAGGCACTAGTAAAGCAGTCCCCCTCCAATGTCTAATGTGTCTCCTCTCTAATTGTAGTGGAGAGAGAGGCAGAGTGAAGGAACCCTCAAATCTCAATGCTGTTATCCATGCATGACCAAAAAATTATTGATGCTTAACCTTCTCAACACAGAAGTTTGCAGTGCATCACATTAGTTGCTTAGTAATAATCGCTAGTTTTGATCTTTGTAACAAAATTCAAATTCCCCAGATGAAGTAATGAGAATTTGAACTCAATTATTGATTCCAGCTACAAGAACATGATTTATACCTTGAGAGTAAAATAGTTAAATTACACTTCAGTAATAAAGAAATATAGTGGCCTTCTTCCTTTAAAAGTTTGAAAGGTAGCCTCAAGCTGGATTTAACAAAGTAAACTAGTTAACTATGGGAAAAACAGCATCAAGTCCGTGAGTGGAATGTTTGCCAATGCTGTGTTATTTGGCAGGAGGATGTAAGAACTGGCCATGCTATGGCCTATCAGGAGATCTCAGCATTGATTTAAACTGGATATGTTCAGGATATGCAGGACAAATTTCACTGATTGCCAGTGGGCTGTGGAGATCTTGCATTGTTCTCGGTCCATGTCTCTCCTACATCAATATGAGAATAGCAAATAAGAATTTGAACGTTTTCAAGTGTAAAGACCTGAGGGAAAGGCATCTATTTCTCAAGTTTTTCTGAATCTTGAGCAGGAATTATCTTCTGATACCAGACTGGTTTTCCTGTTGGAATTTTGTTCTTTTCTCTATGTTCTCTGTCACTCTGTCTGCTGCAATCGCGGTCTTCTGCTATGAGCTGTCAGGCTGCTGCACTTTTGTGTGCACAAGCCCTTACTTCCAAAATGAACCCAGGCAGTGCTTTACATTGTTAATAAATGAGAAATTTAATTCCTACAGGAGATGTCTTGGCAAAGGCCCTACTGGTGTTAAGACAAAGTATTCTGCATTTACTGCCCTGCTACGGGCGAAGACTGTGTTTGGGATCCTGTGAAGCATGGATGAGAACCTGAGACCTTACAGTGAAGTAAAAAAAGCTGAGAAAGCCATTCAGAATAAGAGGATTATTAAAATGTCATTGTGAGTGGAGAGAATAAGGAAAACCCAGCATGCTAGATTTACACTGCATTTTATAAATTATCCTTTTTAAAAAAAAAATTTGGAACATAGTGTTGTGTTTTCATCTCATTCAGAAGTCCTTCTGAGATACATCTGAAACAGTGACAAATCATAGCCATCTACCATCTTGGTGGTTGGAAAAATCTGCACACACATTAGTGGTAGAAAAGTATTTGAGAACCATTCCTGATGTTTTATGTTTGACTGTGCAGTATCAAATGTAAGCGTCGTCAACAGAAACCTCCTGTCCTTTGGCAGAAAGAGAAATAAAGTTCGTTGATGATTGTACACGGTCACCAACTTAGCATATTTTATGGTATAACACTCTGTGGATACTAAGAGTGATGGCTTTTACAGTATCCAAGAGAGAGATTTTTCAGAAAGAAGAAGATTGGTATTAAATACAGACTATTAACTATCATTAAACAGTTATGTTTTTCATTAAAGTATGATAAGTAAGTTTATTGTAATTGTCCTACATGGAAGACTTGATTCCAACTCTGAAATATAATTCAGCTGCAGAGGGAAACAGATTCTTTTTTCTTCATCGTCAGGGATAATTTGTAGTCTATTAGGCAGACACAGGTCTACATTTTCTGTTACGTGGAACAAATATTTTCTCTAAATGTTTAATGTGCTCTTTATAAACAAGAAAAAAAAAATAATTGAGTGAAGTTAAGTGCAAGACTAAAGACTCTAGAGTAAAAGCCAACAGAAAAATCACACATGAGTAACCAGTGACTGAAAGTGTGGTGCTAAGATGGCACCCTGGCTTCTTATCTTCCTGCTCTTCTGAATCTTCATGCACTGCTGGGAAAGGTCATGTCAATCTCCTCTCGTGTCAATTTATGATATCCTACAAGTTTTAAGAAATTGTGCTAAAAGTAATGTTAGGATGGTATACTAGCAAGCAAACAGATCTCCAAGTGTTAATGCTTAATTAAAAAGCAAAGGAAAATATGATAATAATAATAGTATGCAATTCTCCAGTGAGTTCAAATTATGGCATATCTGTCACCATTGCTAAGGAGATTTACTTGACATTGAGTGCTTGAGACTTTATGATAACATTTTTCGCATGAATAAAAAACTCCTTAATTTAACTGATTTAAAATTCTTATGTATTCTTATGTATACATGAACACACCCATATATATACACCATGGCTGAAACAGTCTCTAAAAGTCACCTTCATTGTAACGGCCCTCTGCAAAATCTTACTTTGGATCATGTCTTTTTTGAGATTTAATACATTGGTTACAAGCGAACTGCTAAGGAAGCACTTGAAAAAACCCAGTGCCAGATGGCTGGATTTGCAATGGCTGCCGACTTCTCATACCCAGAAAGATTTGATTTGTTTTGTGCAAGCTCTATGAAATGCCTGTTTCAGTTTTGTCAGAATGTCAGATTGAGTCATCCTCTACCACAAAGAAATCAGGTAGTGGGTTTCCCTGCATGCTGTATTTTCTGAATTGCTTACTTGGAATATCCTAATGAGAATGGTTTTAATCAGTGTTCGCTACAATTACAATGTAAGGGGAAAAAATGGAAAAGGAATTGAACAAAACAGATTATGCTTAAAATAGCTAATGTATACTAGCATAATTTTTTTTCAGCTGGAAAGAACCACAATTATGAAGTGAATGAAAATAACAAATGACTTCTCAGACTTAACAGAAGGAGCAATTAAGCTGCTTGATTTAGTAAAGGCAATGGGAAAGATATGGGGAGGGAAGAGCCTGAGGCATTTGGTGATATGACAAATAAGACCTAAATAATGCAGTGTTTTCTCAGCTGTAAATGCAGGTGTTTGCAGAAGCAGCACAGATGCTCATCCTTTTGGATACAGCAGTCCCTGTAGTGACGTATCTGAATACAGAGTATTTTACCAGCTATTTATCTCTAACATGCCCAGAGAAACAGGGCTTTATACACATTCCTCCTGCACTCCAATAGGCAAGGGTATTTAAGAATAAATCCTACTTTATCAGTCATCTACAGTTTAATAAGGACAATTCTCCAAAGGCAAGAAAGTTTTGTTTAAATCATACTCCTGACAGTGGCTATCTATCTTCCACCTTGTTCAGCCTGTGTAAATTGGCAAGCTAAAAATAAGACTCCCTTCTCTGGAGAAGTGGATGAGATTTTAGTGCATGTGTGCACACACTGGGGAAGATTTGATAACGTGCATGGAAATATCGCTGGGGAAGCATTTATTGCTCTCTTGCTTCTACTTTAAAACGCCATTCTCTTTTCCCTCTCTGTCAGACACATAGCAGTGTTGTATGATGGCTGCTCCTCTAGCTCTTATTTCTGATTGTCACCTGTCATTAAGAAAAAGGGAAGAGAAAAAAAAAAAAGAAAAACCCCCCACCAAAACTCCCCACAAGTATTATGTTGTCACAGTTGTATAGAAAACCTTGAAAACACGACTAATGTTAACTGGATGCTACCATTCATTTGGTAATGCTGCTTGAGGTCTGAAAATAACCATTTTGAGTCATGTAAGTTGACCTATGGAGTTTGTTGTGTGCCAGCTATGACACCAGCAATGATATATTCAGCCCCATTATTGTTCCTGTTTTACTGGATGCTAGGAGATGCTAGGAGAAAGGTTGGACTTGATGACCCTGGAGGTCCTTTCCAACCATAATGATTCTGTGATTCTGGTTATGAGGACATTGAAGAAGAAAGAAGCAGCATTTTATTCCAACTAGCTGTTTTAGGGTAGCTCCTCCAGCTCCTTAGCTTGCAAGACTATCAGAGTCCCTCTTCCTCAGTTTGAAGAATTTATGTGAAAAGAGCCAGGTGGTACACTAGGGCTGTGAAGCATGGCAGCCCAGGAGGTCATATATGTGAAGACCACTGCCCTGCGTGGTGGTCTTTCAGAGAGGATGTAGGACCTCTGCTGGATTCCAAACGAATAAAACAGAAATAGCTGAATTAATTCCTCACATAAATATTCCAAACATGCAGAAAAGCATAACAGGTGGTTAAGTCTTTTAGCTGCAATTAGAGTAGCACACAAAAACTTGTTAGAATATTTTCAGGGAAACAGAACATCGCTGAAACACACTGTTCCAAAACAAGAACATTTTTCAGAGAAGTTTTTTTGGAGTATACACTTCACCAGGACTGAAGAGGAGCTTTGTATTCTACGGTGTTGTGGTGGGTTAACCTTGGCTGAGCGCCAGGTACGCACCAAGCCTCTCTATCACCCCCCCTTTCCTTCCCCTCCT